>WNWK01003641.1:7053-44553 GCA_009830355.1 Cherax destructor
AAACACTAATGGGTTATATAGCAATAAAATTCCCCTGTGTTTAAAAACTTCTGTTTGATTATAATAAAATATAAAAGCAATACCCCATTATATTTTTTGCATTTATGGATTTAGAAAAGGCATATGAGGGGAAAGTGGATGGGGGAAAATTTTGGGCAAATGTTGAAAGGTATGGAATAGGTAGTGTTACTAAAAGGTTTAAAAAAGGGGTTTTAGGGGGATAGTGAGGCTCAGGTTAGGGTGTGTAGGAGGGGGAAATTTTTTTTCCCCGGTAAAAGTAGGTCTTAGACGGGGATTGTAATGTCACCATTGGTTGTTTAATATTTTTGGGGGGTTAATTTTTTTTATGGGTTTATGAAGGATGAGGTTAACCATGGGGTTGATAAAAAAAAAGGTGGTGGTCGAGATATCTGTGGGACAAAAACGTTTCCAGGGGGAAAAAAAGGGGAATGTCGAAAGATAGGGGCCCCCAACACTCTTATATGGGTGTGAAGCATGGGTTGCAAATGCTGAGCGGGGAGGCGGGGGGCGGGGGAATGTCCTGAAAAAGGGCAATGTGGGGTTTGTAAAAATGAAAGAAAATTCGGAATGTGGAAATTGGGGGGTGTGGAGTTACAAAAAATTATTTGTCAGAGGGCAAGGGGGGTTTTGGGAGGTGGTTTGGTCATTTAGAGAAAGGGAAAAAAAAGTAGAATTTTTTGGGGAAGCGATAAATCTGTAGGGGAAGGAAGGGGGGGGGGGTGGTCAAAAAAAGGGTTTGGGGGGGGAAAGGGGGGAAAAAGGGGTTTTGGGGGCGGGGGCTTACCCCAGCAAGCATGCGGCGTGTTAGAAAAGGAGTGAATGGAGACGAATGGTTTTGGAACAGGGCGATCTGTTGGAGGTGAGCGGGGAACTTTTTTAAAGGGTTTGGGGAAACCAGTTTTGATTTAGTTGGATTTGAGCCCAAAAAGGGGGGAAGTACAATCCCTTTGTTTTTTAAAAAGGGGGGTTTTGAGATAGTGACAGCTGGGAGGGACTTTTCTCAGCTGTGTTCGATTTTCCTTTTTCCAAAGACAGTGATTATGTATGAGTGTGGTGAAAGTGTTGAATGAAAAAAGATTTTTTTTTGGGGATTTTTTTTTTTTTGGGCCCCCCCCCTGCCTGGGGGGGGGGCCCGATTTTAAAAAAAAAAAAAAAAAAACCCATTATATACCTTTAAATTTTATAATTAAAGGTTGATAATTAGCATGTGTGCAACCCCCGGGTTATATATTTTGAAGAAATAAGATGCTCTGGTGTTGCACATGGGGTTTCCCCTCCAATATATCTGATCAACTAATTTATATTAACTATCCAGGTATAGTTCTATTTTCATTACAACTTTAATATTCAAAGTGGCTAAATCCAAAGCAGTTTTTCCCCAGATAATGAAGAAAGTATTAAACACAGGGGGCATCAGCACCGGGGGAAGGGGGAGGAAATCAGGACTGACCCAAAGGGAAAAGGCATTATTATTATTATAATCAAATAGAAGCGCAAACCACGGGGGGTTTTACAGCGCGGGAATTTTGTAGGATGCGGGGGGAGTGAGTTGTTTAAAAGGGAGATGGACGGTTTTGGGGGGGGAGTGCTAGATGACGGGGGGGAGTGCGGGGGGGGGGAGCAAAAAATCGGGGGAAAAGGGGCTGAGGGAGGGGGTAGAGGTATAATCTTCAGAGTTTTTGTAGTAAGTCAGTTTCTGTCAAAAAAATCAACAAGAGGGGTCAGGATTAAAAGGGGGTTTTAAAAAAAGGGGGAAAAGGGGGAAAAGGGGCCCCAGGGCAAAAAGTCGTTGAAGGTAAATTCTGCGTGCTCGTTTATAGAGTGGGCAGTCCAACAGGAAAATTCGAAACAGACACTGGGAAAACCGCAATGCTCCGAGAGGGGGGGGGGGCCTCTCCATGGGGATAAACCCCTGAAATAAAAAGAGGTGGGCCCCCGAAGGGGGGAAAAGTAGTCTCCCAACCTGCTTTTGGGGGCAAAAAAAACCCAAACCTATAACCCCGGTTTTTAAAAAAATGAAGTTTGTTATTCAGCAGGTCAGAAGGGTTTTTGAAAAGGGGGGAAGGGGGGTAGCAATGACCGCAAAATAGTCCTGAAAGGAACACCTTATGAAACTGGAAAGGGCATGTAATTTGACCCGGGAGCAGTGGCTCCGTTTCCATTTTCCCTGTACGCCCAAAATGACCAGGGACCCAACAAAAAACAATATCTTTATGCTTTAAAAAAGGGGAAAACCCAAAGGGGGTACGAAGAACTAGGGGGAGGTGTATCAATTTTACGGATAGCCTGAAAGCACTAAAGTCTGAAAAAACCACAAATGGGGGTACAGGCATAGATGCAATTGGGGTAAGGTTCCACAAAAATGGCATAAAAATTCAGCCGTAAATATGCTAGCCGAGGGGAATAGATGCCTCTACGCGCTTCCGGAAACCTGCTGCAATCCCCCCCCAGATGACTTTGAACCATCGGGGTACTGCGATGGCATGGGGAAAGAAACCGGGAAAAGGTCTAGAAAAAAGAGCGGAAGCCGCCGTAGGGGAGTTGGGCTTGCGCAAAAGGAAAAGGAATAGAACAGACACGGACGAGGAACTTCCCAAGGGGGTGAAAAGGTGAAACCACCCTGAACATATAAAGGGGGAAGCTGAAGGGAAGACAAAGTGAATGGAGCCCCAAGAGAAAAGGGGGAAAAAAAATAAACAGGGGCGACAAACAAACCAGCGTCCCCTTCTGTGACAATCCTATACATGGAAGGATTGCGGAGGTCATGAGGCGAACATAATAGCGAATGCAATGTGCATCACGACGATCGGACAAGGATGGAATGTTCGCTCTACATAGAGGCTCTCAACCGGGGAAGAACGAAAAGCACCAAGGCATAAGCGTAATCCCTGGTGATGGATGGGATTAAGGCTGGAAAGAGTGGCAGGAGAGGCTGCCGAATATATCTGGTCACCATAATCGAGTTTCGATAGAATTAGGGCCGAATGTAGGCGAAGGAGAGTTCTACGATCAGCCCCATGAAAGATGTGCGAGGGTTTTAAGGAGGTTCAGCCGGCTATGACAAGTTGCCTTCAGAGAGGTAATGTGAGGTTTCCAGGACAATCTGGGTCAAACAGGAGGCCGAGAAACCTGACTGTATCACGTTCTGGGATACGTGAGCCGTATAGGTACAATGGATGATCAGAGACCACTGAATGTCTAGTGAACGTAATTTGATGAGTTTTGCCACTAGAAAATTTAAACCCGTGAGTGGTGGCCCAATCAGAAACCCGGTTGATGGCATGCTGGAGGGAAACTGCAATGAGTGACAGTCAGCACCTGCACAAGCTATAGCAAAGTCATCCACATAGAGCGATGACCAAATATTGGATGGGAGAACAGATGCCAGATTATTTATAGCAAGCAGAAAAAGTGTTGTGCTCAGAACACATCCCTGGGGAACACCTTCAGCTTGGACAAATTCGGGAGAGTTCATTACTAACCGGGACCGGAAATGTCTGTCAGTTAAGAAGGCCTTAAGAAAGAATGGTAGGTTGCCTCGGAGGCCTAAGGAGTGGGCCTGGGCCAAGATATTATATCTCCAAGTTGTATCAGAAGCCTTCTCAAGGTCGAAAAAGATAGCGATAACCGAATGGTTATTCGCAAAGGCATTACGAATATACGTATCCAAGCGCAGCAAGGGGTCAATGGCAGAACGGCCCTTGCGGAAACCATACTGACTAGGGGAGAGACTATTGTGAGTCTCTAAATACCACATCAAACGTCTATTAACTAGACGTTCCATCACCTTGCAAACTGCACTGGTAAGAGCGATGGGACGGTAGTGAGAGGGATCACGTCCCGTAGCACCTGGTTTTCGAAAAGGGAGAACAATAGCAGACTTCCACAGCTGGGGAATAACTCCTTGCGACCATATAAGATTAAAGAGTCGTAAGAGGACAGTAAGAGCAGACTGATGTAAATGCTGTAGCATACGAATATGTATGCCGTCTGGCCCAGCTGCCGATGATCGGCAAGCAGAGTGTGTTGCCTCCAGTTCTTGAAGGGTAAAAGGCACATTATAGGATTCTTCTCTAAGAGAAGAAAAATCTAAGGGCTTTAACTCGCTGGCAGACTTAGAAGAAAGGAACGAGGGGCATAGATGGAGCCCCTGAGAAATGCGGACGAGATGATTACCAATTTCAGTGGCAACAGCAAGAGGGTGTGCTATATCGACACCAGCAACCTGAAGAACAGGAGCCGGGTCGGGGGAGAATTTACCACTTAACTTCCGCACTTTCTTCCAGACTGCACTCATCGAGGAAGCCGAAGTGACAGTAGAAACGTAATCTCGCCAGCAAGTGCGTTTAGCATCACGTATGACACGACGAGCAATAGCTCTCTTCTGCTTGAAATCAAGGAGTCTCTGTGGTTCTGTTATATCGATACCTGCCCCATGCAGCACGTTTCAAAGCACTGCCCGAGCACAAGCTGGAGACCACCAAGGCACGCACTCTGAGGATGCTTGCCCGAGGTTTGGGAATAGAATGTGAAGCCGCTGTGAAGATGGAGGACGAAAAGAGATGTAAAACCTCATCAATGGAGGACGAGGTAGGAACCTCATGAAAGGCAGAAAGATGTGCGTAAAGGTCCCATTTCGCCCGGTCAAATTGCCAGCGTGGGCAATGAGGAGGTGGAGAAAACAGAGGGGACTTAAGGATGATTGGGAAATGATCGCTGTCATGTAAGTCCGGGAGGACAGACCAGGTGAAGTCAAGGACAGTTGATGAAGAGCAGATGGAAAGATCGATGCAGGAGAAAGAATGAGTTCGGGGATCAAAATGGGTAGAGTACCCGTATTTAAAACATGGAGGGAAGAGAAGCAAGAAATGCCTCCAACTGAATGCCACGGGAGTCACAGTGCGACCCTCCCCAGAGAAAGTGGTGTGCGTTAAAATCGCCAAGTAAGAGAAGGGGTGGCGGTAAGGAAGAAACTAGAAAATCAACATCTGGGATAGACAATGCCCTGAAGGGAGAGATATAAAGAACAGAGTGTATACCACTTATTCAAGTGGATACGGGCTGCGGTGTAATGTAAGGAAGAAGGGACATAGAGCTGACGGTATGGAACATCAGTGCGTATAAGAAGAGCACTTTCTTAAAGGTTCCATCGGAAAAAGGATCCGATGAATATAACAAATTATAGCCTGAAAAGGGCCTGATAACAGTAGAATGTAATTTGGGTTCTTGCAAACAGACCCCAATAGGGAAAACTGGGAGAGCAACACCTGAAGCTCACCCCTGTTACCCCTGAGGCCGCGGATATTCCACTGCAAATAAGCCATGATTTATGGAGAGAAAGATATAAGTGGAAGTGAGAGGAAGCTATGGACTAGGGTTAGAAAAGTCCACGTGTGGAGGCAGCGGAAGACCTGTAATCAGAGAGGGAGGAGGACGTTGTGAAGGAAGAGGGGTTGAGACGAAGAAGAGAGATGAGGAACCTCAGATGGAGTAGTGTCCATCATCGGTCCAGAAATATATTCTGCAATAGCTTCCAGTGTTTGGAAGTCAAAGATGCAGAATGTGGGACTACATTAGAAATGGAAGAAGAGTGAGCAACGATCGGGGAGTATATAGACTGTACTAAAGGAGAGGGCGAGGAGATAGAAGGGAAACTGTCGAAGGGGCTTGGGAGGACTGGGGATGAAGGTAGTGTATGAGGAGGATGATGAACCTCCACACACGTTACAGAACTAGACGGAGGCGAAGAACCCGGCAGTAGGGATTTTTGCCGGGCTTATGAGAAGAATGGGGGCGCTGAGGTTTAGGAGAATGACGAGGACGTGTAGACTCAGAACTGTGCGAGTGAGTAGAGGAAGGAGTGTGGATAGTATTGGATGCCGAGGTAGGGACCTCAGAGCCAAGAACATCAAAAGGATTCGAGACAGGGGTGACTGAGGAAGAGGCGACCACAGAGGAAGCCGAGGAAGTTGGGACCCCAGAAGCGGGGCGACGTTTAGCAATGCGAGAATAGGAAATACGGGGAAGTCTCCCATGAAGGCGTAGATGAGAGACGGCCATAGCATATGAGAAGCCTTCCGCCTCTTTGAGGCAACGGATTTCCCGCTCATTCAGGTAAACCTGACAACGGCGAGAATATGATGGATGTGCCTCATGACAGTTAAGGCAAGAGGGAGGTAAAGTACAAGAAGGACTGGCATGGTCGTCGGCACCACAGACTGGGCATTTGGCCATGGACCCGCAATATTTCGCTGGATGACCAAAACGCCAGCAGTTTCTACACTGCTGTGGTGTAGGGGTCACCTTTCGAACTTGTAAACGTTGACCTGCAATATATACCGAAGGTGGGAGTTCATGGCAGTCAAACGTTAAACGAGCTACATTGCATGGAAAACGTCTTCGCTTATTGGCAGGGAGGGTAAAAGTGTCAACCTTAAGGATAGGGAGTTCTTGGAGTTCAAGTTGCTCTAAAATGTCTTCACCACATGTCTGGAAATTCCGTTGGACAATGGTGTGGGGTAAAATGACAGTACCACTACAAGAATTAAGAGAATGATGCTTGTCAATAGTGATAGGAATAGTATCTATGGTCGTAAGAAGGGAAAGATCGCGAGCTTGGCCAGCATTCTGGACCGTGATGATGCGAGTGCCGCTCTTGAGAGCGTGAAAAAAAAGAGATATCTTTGCCTACATGGCGTAGGAGAGCTTTACCAATACTATGATCGGAAAGATAGGTAGTTGAAGTAGTCGGTCTGAGAGTAAAAAACTTTGTCCATTGAGGAGTGTGAAACAAAGTATCTAAGGGGAGTGCGCGACGTGCTAGGCGTTTCTGAGATGAACGAGAAGGAAGAGTCGAATCGTCATGTAAGGGTCGTGGTCGTTTGGATGTGGGACCGGGGGTGGTCCGATGGGAGACGGGCGAGCGATTCGAAAATTGCCGCACCGTCGAGGGAGAAGCCGGAATCAAGGTCAGAGAAGAGCGAAGGTCAGATACGTCAAAAGGGCCGGTCGGAACCCCAGTACCTGAAGCAGGTGACGAGCAGGCACCAGCAAGAGGTACAGGGGCATTAGAGTTGTCCGAAAAGTTGTCCGGGAATGAGGTAGGGTCAGAACTAGGTGCGGTATCAAGAAGGGGCCCGGGGGTATTGGGTTCATGGATTGGGTCAGCCATGGTTAGGTTACTTCTTTCTTTTTATTTTTAAGAAAAAAAAAGAAAGAAAATAAAATAAAAATAAAAAAAAGAATAAAAAAAGGGGGGAACGTGGAGGAATGGAAGGGGCGTAAATCCCCCTCCGCGCCCAAGAGGACCTCAACACCGCAAGTAGTGCAGATGCTGCATGGAACCCGTGCCATACCCTACCCTTCATGCCAGTAAACCAGCAATCCGGGATAGCAACCTCACATCCACCGAGCCACCTCGGCGGACAAAAGAGAGGGCGGCCGGATATCCGCCACAAAGCATACCGCCTTCGGCCACCACCCCCGGAATCCGAAAGGTGGCCTCCAGAGATACACCCGTCGCCCGAAAGATACCCAAGGCCACTCCCGGGAGACCGGAGAGGGAACGGGACATCCCCAGGCGATCCAGATTCCACGGCAAACTACACCACCACCAAGGACCTCAACGGAATGGGATGGACCACGATACCCTTCCCCCTACCTAGGAACTAGAATGCCTGTGGAGGGAAGCTCTCAGGTTAAAAATGGGAAGGAAATAAGGGAGGGATGAGGAGGAAGAGGAGGAAAGGGAAAAAGGGAGGATGGGGTAAATGGGAAAAGGGAGGGGGGATTGGGGGGTAATTAGGTTCGGTCTGAGGAAGAAGACCAAAAGGTCCAATTCCTCAGACCAAGAGCCTCTTCACCACAGCAAGGAGCCCCCCTTGAAGAGGAGGAGTGAATGGAGACGAATGGTTTTTGGGACATGACTATCTGTTGGAGTGTGAGCAGGGTAACATTGTGTGAAGGGATTCAGGGAAACCAGTTAATTGATTTAGTTGGACTTGAGTCCTGGAAATGGGAAGTACAATGCCTGCACTTTAAAGGAGGGGTCTGAGATAGTGACAGCTGGGAGGGACTTTTCTCAGCTGTCGTATCTGAGCTCCTCTGCAAAGACAGTGATTATGTATGAGTGTGGTGAAAGTGTTGAATGATGATGAAAGTTTTTTCTTTTTGGGGATTTTCTTTCTTTTTGGGTCACCCTGCCTCGGTGGGAGACGGCCGACTTGTTGAAAAAAAAAAAAAAAAATTTAGTTACTGCTCATACTGGCAAAACACACTTCTGATACTTGTTATTTTACTATTAATATTAAATCCCAAGTTACCAACCCTCTCCATCAAAACAAATATATTCTTTACCCAACTAAGCCAGTCAGAAGTTCTAAATTTATATTATTACCCTCAGTATTTTCTTTGTTGGGTCCCCCTACCTCAGTTGGAAATGACTGGTGTGTTACAAAATATATAAACTATATACTACTGTAGTTATACATTTTTTTACCCATCGAGGCATGGTGACCCAATCATTGTCTTGTCAGAGGCATGTCAATACTACAGTTCAAAAACTGCCACACATCTCCACCCCTCCTCCAGAGTGCAGGCACTGTACTTCCCACCTCCAGGACTCAAGTCTGGCTAGCCGGCCTCCCTGAATTTACAAATATTAGCTTGCTCGCACTCCAACATTTCAAATTCCAAAAACCACATGTCACCATTTGCCCTGATCTTACTTGCTCACACACTCCTACTGGATACTCAAACCCCTACCACTTAAGACCTTCACACCCTCCCTACAACCCTTCCTGAAACAACAACTCTCCTTCCTTCCATCCATCCAGGATTTATAGTCTTGGTCATCCTATTCTTATCCATCTTCAATAAATGCTCAAACCACTTCAATGCATACATTGTTAAGTCATTAACATTAGCTGGGTATTATATTATACTAACATCAGCTGGGTATTATATTAACATTATAATTTTACACTAACAAAACTTTTTCACTTATTGACCTCAGCTTTCTTCCCCACACAAACTCTCAATGCTGAAAACATATTAAATTATGCTTAGTAGTTTCTCTTATTTGTTCTTACTTTTCTTCTCCTTAACCTTTTACTGTTGATTCTATCCTCAATCCACCGTAACCCTCTGAAGAAGACCTCCATACACTAACAGTATTATTTTAGTCTCCCTCATTCTAGTATTTATTTCATCCTACTGCCAACAACTATGATAAACTAAAAATCACTTCTATCATTGTGCACTATTATTAAAGATCCACATGTCAAGAGTGCTTTTATGCCAGTGAAGTGCTCTTGATCCAAGAAATTGTAGCTGTTTGCCTCTTCCTTCGATCAAACCTATTATCTATTCCTCAGGCGGATGGTCTATAAGGATTTAGTGCTTCCTCATGACTAATTAAAGACTACTTGTGCCAGAATACATTACAGTAAACCGTCAATGTAAGAGACTAATATGGAGGAAGTGAACAGTTAGTAATAGTGATATATAGAGAAACTGTTTTGTAATTGTAACAGCAAAGATCAGTACTGTGACCAACACACTTTGTCCATGGTTTCTGAATTAACCGACCTACACTATTTTCTCCTGAACAGGAGGGGCTCGCATATTTGGCACCTTTTTGGCTCACACAATAGTTGTGTAAGGGAAGGGCGACTGGCGCCATATTTTAAAGGCAAGTATTGTTTGGACTGTGTATTTATGATAGTGTAAACACGCTATCAGGCATTTTACACACTTTTAATAATGAAACCACCACTTTTCCACCAGCAGGGGATTTTCACTCATCACATGGGATTGGGAAACCAAGAGCCATACAAGCGGGACCTTCCTGTATTTCAGAAGTTAATTAAACTGAGGGTTTACTGCAACTGTACTTATTATTACAGTATATTTCATACTTATCTAGTAATTTTTCACCATTCCCATTTTCCATTCTATATACACTACACTTAACCATCTTCCATGTATAATGTACACAGGAGTGATGACTCACCTCTGACACCGTCAACCCTTGAGTGGTGTCGTCTTGAGGAGGTTCTTCAGGAATCTCTAAAGGTGCCAGACCCTCATAGTCACCATACTCCTCAAACATGTAGTAGTCACCAGAACGGATAGCTAAACAAAATAGCAACTACATCAGTGCTTGGTACAGTTTTAGCAATGAGGACAGCAAACAAATGAGGCTGCCACTTAATGCTTATCTATATCAATTGCAATTTCATTTTTTATCAGTTATAACAATTATCTGCTAATTATTCTACCAGATGTGAACTAAGAGAAAAAATATTACTATATACAGTATTGTACAGTATTAAAAAGTGGATGTCTAGAAAGTCTGATAGTTGGAGAGTGGAGTGTTCACATATACTTTTGCCACATCAACACCTTTCTCACAAAAGCACAAAAAATCAGTTGGTAATAATTTATTGTTCAAGATGTATGCTGTATAATTCACTGAAGTGTATTATGAAATGAACTCTGAATAAACACACTTCTGATATTTATTTAAAAACTTGCCTACTAAATGTTTCAATTTGAGTGATAAACACATTGCCTTTACTAGTGTTATAAGTGATTTGCATAATACAAATTATACTAATTTGTATTATGCAAATTAGTATAATACAAATTATACTAATTATACAAATTATACTAATTTGTATTATACTAATTTGCATAATACAAATTAGTATAATACAATTTTTTGTAATAAATTTCTATAATATAAATGATTTATAAAGTATAGAAAATCACCTTCCATGTATAGACAATGATTTTGAACTAGTATTTTGAAATATTTCCAATATTTTACAATTTTGAAATAGTACTGTAAAAGCAATGATACGAAACTGCTTAACCGTTTAATAATAATCAATAAAAAGTGCCCATTTAATTTGTGATTTTTTGTACTTTACCACCAAGTTAGTATGAAGTAAGCATGTTTTTATTATTGGAAGAGAAGTGATGTATTCTTGAGGAAGTGGATGGTACCATGTACTTGAGAGGATTATCACAGACAATTACACATCTGACAAAACATCGTACAAGATACAAAACAGTTGAATGTAGTTTCATAAGGACAGTATGATGTATATTGAGTACATTAGAAAATGTCCTTGGCTTCCACATACATGTTAGCTGGTACGGTACTGTAATATTTAAACCTGACAAACATGGACAAATAACAAGGACAACTATGAAATTCACATGAAGATTCTAAAACATGAAGCAAATGTTGAAATATAGAGAGGTATATATGTACAGAATAAATGAGACATTAGTTGCTACACTGTACAGTATATACAGAAAAATTAGCTAAATCATATGACACTCTTGACTGGTAAAATTCCTACTAAACCTTCCCTTACTTGCCAAATATACATAAAGCAAGGAAACAAGATTCAATTCATCTGAATCTACATAAAATATTTATCACAAGATCATCTGTCAATGTGCTCTTCACATTTGTTGCTCATAAATATATACATCCATTGTGTTATGGTACCTTATTTATGCTGTAATTTCCCTTTCGAGAATAAAACTTCCTGTGGAACAGGGAGGCATGATTACAAAACCACTCCTACCATTTCAGCAGCACCGACTAAAATTTCTGATTTACATGTGCTATTCTTAAAAACTATCATCCTGGCTGCAATGATTAGCTTTTAATATCAACATCTGATATTCAAACTCACAATAGCCTACTTGAAAACACCTTGCTGCATAGGGTTGAACGGGATGCAAGATGCAGCGATGGTGCGAGATGTTAGATGCACCATGCACTACATCAACAGGCTTAATATAACACAAAAGAACATTAGCCTCCATCAATAATGGCATAACACTAAAGTAACTGTTTACAGTGATTACTTAAAGGTGGCTGGGCATGGAGGTCACTGGAAGTAAGGGAAGGTTACCATGCATGACAATGTCAGCAGATTGCAGGACAAGGTTCACCATGGTGAAGGACAGCAATAACGTCAGTGCTAGACGATTAAACTGCTCCACGTAACATACACAGTACGTATAATCAATGGGGAAGCTCTTGCATGTAGGTTGCGATTACCTTTATGCAAAAACTGTGACAATGGGTAATTTCTGAGCAATAAATATTGCCTAATAGTTACCTTAGGGAGCTTTAGCATCTAGATAGTTATCCCACACTTCAAAAAAATTGAATGTATTTCTTAGTAGAATTAATCATGAGGGTGGGAACATAGGCAAGTGCTAAACTTCTCAATGAACGTGATCAACACTATAAACATTGAAGGTGATGTGCATTAATAGTAATATACATGATGGGCTGGGCAGATAGTAGTCATTAATAATATATGTATTTACTTTTAGAGCTCAGTAAGAGAGGGGCACATCATAAGGATGCCTGAGCAGTGATCATCTACAGCTGTTAGACAAAAAACATGAGACTATACACAAGTGTACACTGTATACACAAGAGATGACTATGTACACGAGGACTGTACACAAGTGGTGACTGTTTAGTAGAGTTGATCGTGTGGGTTGTGTATGCAAAAACCTAAATTATTGTAATCTACGAATTGCTATTTCAATGAGATTTTTTTTTTAAACTTTAAAAGATTATCTTAAAAATATGTACTATGAAAGACTAAAAATAATTAGCCACAGTCTTATCAGTATAAACAAAGAACATTAAACAGGAGAGAGAGCACTGAAGACACAATCTTAGAATGGATGAGGGTGTCAAAGTAGCAGCAAAATCATTAACCAACTCTTGTTGTGTTGCACTTCATAGATTATGTAAAAAAAAACATGGTGCAAATGTATCTGTTTTATCTCTAAACTGTAGTATAAAAGTTTAGCTTATTCTACTGGAATATTTAACAAATCATGCTTAAACAATATAAAATTAGTGGAGGACATTACAGGTGTGGTGGGACATGGCTGGCGACGTAGTGGAGACGGAGGGGCGGTGGTACGTCAGGTGCTCTCGCAGCCAAGGGGGACCAATGTCATGGGCGGCAGGGACAGAGACTCGAGTAGGGGCATGGCGATCCCGTAAAGCAGGGTAAGGGGGAGGGGAGAAGAAGGGAAAAGACTCCTCTGATGGAGATGTGATAGGTTGATGTGAGAAGTGAGGGGTGGTGAGGGAGAGCCGCGCAGGTTCCAGGTAGCCATCCAGGGAGAAGGTCATGTTAGCAGAGGACGGGGTAGGTGCCCCTGGAGTGGCACTGAGGGCGAGGGGGCGGGGGGACGACAACCCGTGCACGTCATCCACACCTGCGGAGGGGGGCAGGGGAGGGGACGAGGTCATCTCCAAAGGTAGGGGACTACTGACATTGGAAAACTGTTCCGAGGTGTTGGCTGTAACAAGGATAATAAACACGGGCATTAGATGCATGCACTGCCAATACCACGTCTTCAAAGGAAAACTGATGCACAAAGCAAGCATGCTTTTAAAGCCACATTTACATTAGCTGAAGATTTAACACAATGGACTCTAATCAAGTTGTAATAATAAACAGGAAGGGTGGACGAGGGGTTCAAACTGCAGTCTGTAAATTGACAGCAGAGCATCGGACTGTCAATTTACAGACCACAGTTCAAGCCCTTCACCCATCCTTCTGTTTATTCATACAACACACTGATTAAAAATTACCATACAAAGGCAATATATAAAAGCTTAAGCTTTATCTACTACATATAGGCTTAAGAAAAGAATGCATACTCCGACCAATTTGAGGTTAGTATATCCTAATTCACTTAATGGATCCATAAGTCATTTTACAGGAACTATGATACTGTATACAATACATGCAATTACTTACATTAGTCATGAATAGTTTTGAAATGCTAGTAGTGTGATGCTCTCACAGGAGTGAGATCTCAAGAGGAATGAGATCTTACACACACAAATTTAAATCAAGCTAACAGGAAGGCATATTAAACTTAGCAAGATCAACTATCAAAATCTGCATTACTACAACAGGCAAAGCAACATATGGTTATCACAACACATTATAATAATGGATAATATTACAAAGATCAAAATATGATACATATATGGCATACAAACAGTAACTCAAAGCAACTATTTAAAAAAAAATTAGCCATTATTAAATTGCTGGAAAATATTAATATATTTAGTAAGCATAAAAAAGGCAAACATATAATTAAGATGTTTTCACTAAAAATTTATGCTGATTAAAATACATTAGTATCTGTTAGTACATTTCATTAAAAAATACTTAAGTAAATACTCTTGTAAACAATTCCTTTGCAAAACCTTAAAACATTATATGAATTTTTTTTATTAGTATACAATAAAGAAAGTAAAGTGTACTAATTACTGTATATAGTCAAGGCCCTTATTCATTGCCTCGTGGTCTTGCACTGAGGGAGGAACAGGGACACAATGTTGGTCTATCTGACCATTGCATGACCAGCAAAAGATAAAACCAACAAATATAAATAGTGGCTTTGACTATATACTAACCCCATTAATGCTGTACATATTAACAAAAAATTATTGAACTGTAATTGTAGTCATTATAAGATGCTATGATCAGTGTAGAAATCAGAGCATATTGTTATAATACACTGTCTCCTTTCCATTAGTTGGCTTCAACAGTGAATACTTGCCTATCAGTGTACATTAAAAAAGAATACCATAGCAAGTGTGTTTTGTTGATCTTAAAACAGAAGAGAGTTGTTAAAAAGTGTATTTTATATTTTTCAAGATATGTTTTTTATAAAGTTTCTCTAAACAAACCTAATGAATAAATTTTTTAATATAAATTCCTATTACTAAACATGAAAGGAAAAACTTTTTTTTCCCCTTTTTCGGGTCACCGTGCTTTGGTGGGAGCAGCTGGTGTAAATGCCAATTCTCCTAATACAAGAGAATTGGCATTGATTTTTTTATATGAATACATGGATATATATTAAAATGTTTTCTATTCCATGCATCAATGCACTTTTATGAACTGCTGTAATCTGAAAGCATTTCCAGATCTCCAGAACTTTAGTATGACAAGGACAATCCTGTGTTGGTATGAAAAAGAAAGCTGAGGACAGTATTAGAATAAGGCAGATGGTGACCATCTGTCTACTAGTGTTACTGAAGTAGTCAAGAGATTAGTATAAATGAAACCAAAGAAAACTTTTCAAAATAACCTCTCAGCCTGCACGAGCCACCATGGAGATACATATGCTAGCAAGTTTAAGCAGTGGCCAACATCACTAAATGTCTTAACAAAACCTTCAGAATTGTATATATTTTGAGAATTATTAATTCTTTAGTTCAAACTACTGAATGGGTGAGGTTTGAACCTATGGTCTACCTACCTGCCTGGAGTCTACCTGGAGAGAATTCCAGGGGTCAACGCCCCCGCGGCCCGGTCTGTGACCAGGCCTCCTGTTGGACCAGAGCCTGATCAACCAGGCTGTTACTGCTGGCCGCACGCAGTCCAACGTACGAACCACAGCCCGGCTGATCAGGTACCGACTTGAGGTGCCTGTCCAGTGCCTGCTTGAAGACAGCCAGGGGTTTGTTGGTAATACCCCTGATGTATGCTGGGAGGCAGTTGAACAATCTTGGGCCCCTGACACATATTGTGTTGTCCCTCAACGTGCTAGTGGCACCCCTGCTCTTCATTGGGGGGATGTTACATCGCCTGCCGAGTCTTTTACTTTCGTAGGGAGTGATTTTTGTGTGCAAGTTTGGTACTAAGCCCTCAAGAATTTTACATGTGTATATAATAATGTATCTCTCCCGCCTGCGTTCTAGAGAGTACAGGTTTAGGAACTTCAAGCGTTCCCAGTAGTTGAGGTGGTTTATCGCACTTATGCATGCGGTGAAGGTTCTCTGCACATTTTCAAGGTCAGCAATTTCACCCGCCTTGAAAGGTGCAGTTAGTGTGCAGCAATATTCCAGCCTAGATAGAACAAGCTATCTGTAAAGTGTCAACATGGGCTTGGCATCCCTGGTTTTGAAGGTTCTCATTATCCATCCTGTCATTTTTTGAGCAGATGCAATTGCTACTTTGTTATGGTCCTTGAAGGTGAGATCCTCTGACATGATCACTCCCAGGTCTTTGACATTACTTTTTCGCTCTATTGTGTGGTTGGAATTAGTTTTGTACTCCGATGAGATTTTAATTTCTTCACGTTTTCCGTATCTGAGTAATTTAAATTTCTCATTATTGAACTTCATATTGTTTTCTGCAGCCCATTTAAAGATTTGGTTTATGTCTGCTTGGAGTCTTGCAGTGTCTTCAACGGTGGACACTGTCATACAGATTCGGGTGTCATCTGCAAAGGAAGACACAACACTGTGGCTTATATCCCTGTCAATGTCTGATATGAGGATGAGGAATAGGATGGGAGCAAGTACTGTGCCTTGTGGAACAGCTTTTCACAGTAGCTGCCTCAGACTTTACTCTGTTGACTACTACTCTTTGTGTTCTACATGTTAGGAAATTATAGATCCATCTACCAACTTTTCCTGTTATTCCTTTATCACGCATTTTGTGTGCTATTACACCATGGTCACACTTGTCAAAGGCTTTTGCAAAATCTGTGTATATAACATCTGCATTCTGTTTATCTTCTAGAGCATCCAGGACCTTGTCGTAGTGGTCCAGTAGTTGGGACAGACAGGAGCAGCCTGCTCTAAACCCATGCTGTCCTGGGTTTTGCAATTGATGGGTATCAAGATGGGTGGCAATCTTGCTTCTTAGAACCCTTTCAAAGATTTTTATGATATGTGAGCGAATTCCAAAACTCCAGGCCAGTGCGTTAACCACTCGACCAGCTGGCTACAATAAAATTCATCCAACTAGGTATATTTCTATATACCATAGGCAGCACTTTATGACCCTTGTGGGTTTAGTGCTTAGTTCTGATTATGATAATATACACCATAGGGAGGTTAGCATGGGCCACCACTGACCACAAATGAAAGTTTTTACAGATGAATCTCCCAGCAGTGTTCATCATTTAGTTCAGCCAACAGTCAGCCTCAGTATATAATTAAATGCAATATAATCATTCTACATTACATTTGGGTAAAAAACATGTCCACAATATACAAATAAATTAATCCAGAGCAGAGAAAGTGATGGGGAAGTTCCTAGGTCTGCTAGTAGACAAATTGAAATTCAGTCCTCATATCCAGTACTTATAAAAATATAACTATACTCTCTAAAATTTGCTGCTAATTTCCCTATCTAAGCTACTAACACTACTATGGTATTATTCTCATTTACCTATAACTTAAAGATGGAATTTATGCCTAGGAATCTACCTCTATCCATTTAAAAAAATAAAAAATCAACACAAGGCAGTTACTGAAACCATTGCAAGCTCAAATAATAGAAAACACATTATGCCCTTATTCAAATCCCTAAACCTACTAAATATTAAAGCTATAAATACTAGTGTTCACTCAACATCTTTAAATCACTACACTAATGTTAATGTTGAGCCAAGATGCTTCCTAAAAAACATTTACAGAACACACTGCTTCTATACACCCAGGCCCATGTAAATATGGTCACTGTTACAGGCATACCGTGTTAATATGGTGCTAGCTTTAAGAGTGCTTCACTAATACGGTACTTTTCAATTATATTCATGTTTATTATTTTCGGCACTTGCCTTGCTCTTAAAATGGTTTTCGGCAAGTTTCAAAATGTTATTTATTTTTACTTTTGCATTTTTTAAGCCTAGTGCACTTATAGTGTAAACATATTTCTAGGCTTTTATATGCACTAGCAAGTGAGAAAAATAAGCTGATTTGCTTTATGGCAGTGGTCTGGAAGGTAGCCTGCCATATTAGCAAGGCATGTCTGTATTACCAGAGCCAGTAGATAAAACTTCTCCATCTAACATAACACACGCATCACACTCAAAACAACTATTGTATTCTTGATATTCCTAATGCTTGCCTAAATCTCTACACAAACTCAATGTAAATAAAAGCACCAAAAATGAGGTACAGTTAAGATGAATTTAACAATTGTACTGTATAACAATTTTAGCAATGAATCCAAAGAAAAGCTTAAAAAATGTCTAAATACAGCAATTCAAAATTTAAAAAATTTGAATTAAAAAATTTAATTATTTTAACATGTAAATCATGCATATAATATTTTGAGAAGGCCACGGTATGCACAGCGTTTCAGACAACTTACACTGCAAGTAAAACTACTTGATACTAGAAAGAGAACATAGATGTGTACATCATAAGATACTGACAAGAGCAAATATTAATACTGTAGTTAAGAATCTAATTACATATATAGAATTACACAATACAAATAGAATTGCAAGTTAATGAATCAGAACTATTTAATTTTAATTTGACTGGTAAAGAAAGATAAAGACTAAAGCTAGAACGAACACAATGTACTTTATAAAATATGTATATTCAATAATGGAAGAAAAATAATAGCATATTTTATATAATAATGTCTTCCTAAAATGAGTTTGATGATTCTGATAGTTGCCTTTTGTTGTGTCATAACTGGTGTGAGGTGGAGAGGAGAGACAGACCACCAGATAAAGTCCAGAGTTCAGATACAGACAAATGAGGAAGTACTTGTACAGATTGTACAGTTTTGTACAGTTTTAAGTACTTTTATTTTTGTAAATGAGCTGGATTTTCTTTTTAACACACCCACCGTTGGCCACTGAGGAAGGGCAACCCAAAAAAAGAAACTCTTTCACCATTATTCACTCCATCAATGTCTTGCCAGAGTATGATTGCCACCTTTGTGAATGGGTATTTTCCTGGCTTTTTTGTGATAAGTCAGGAAAGGTGTGCAAGTCTGTGATTTGCTGAAGAGTAATGCAATAGGGAGATAATTATTTCTCTCTCGCAGATGATGGTGTGTCACTGGTCAAATATTTTAGTGATTTAATAAATATTTTGGAAGTTGTGGTAGAAGCCAAGTAGGAATTTAGGTATAGTTTTGATAGCTACTAATGTCTGAATGGTCCTCTGGGATGTTATCTGGAGTAGTAGTTACTACTGTAGAAGAGGAGTTATTAAGGTTATCCACAGTATCGGGATTAAAGGGAAGGGGGTAGGCATGTCATTTGCTCTGGAGAAGATAATTTAATTCTTGTTTTTAGTAAAAAAAAAAATTTTTACCCTCTCCCAAATTCTAGGGTAAAAAAAAAATAGAATAAAAAAAAATGCTCTCAAGAGTTTATGATACTTTGGAGTAATTTTGTTTGGATGCTCTAATTTTTGTGAAGGGTGCAGCATACCACCCTGTAGTTTCTTTGGGAAGAAGGCCGAGCCTATACTTCTTTTCATAATCCTATTTTTTATCAATTGATCTGAGGAACCTTCGTGAGCCACAGGTTGTTTACCATTTTTTCAATTCTTTGTTTGGATTTTTATTGGCAGTGTAAATTACAGTGATGCTTTGTAACTATTATTGCATTTGTGGGAGACCGCTAAACTTTTAGAGATCATACAGCACCTTGGGAAATGGGAGGCATTCAGGCTTGATCCAGAGTGGAGGGCAGGTGTAATTCCTTGAATGAAGAGCCCCTAAAAGGCATCAAGGAACCTTCAATGAGGGGAAGCAGCTTTCTACTCTCGAATTTATACTAAAGTTCAGACTAAACTCCCTTTCCCAATTTGTGGATTTGATGGTGTCAAAGTTGTTTAATAAGGTATCACTATGGAATCAAAGCAATTTTTTTGTTTCACATGGGTTTTTTGAAATATTCGAGATAAGAGGTGCTACATATTAGTCCAAGATCAAGAACCGAGGTGATTCTAGCCACTTTGGTAAGTGAGGGTATAAGCAAACAAGAATACATGCTATTAAGGAAGTGTGATATTTGGTATTTGTTTAACCAAGATTAATACTGAAATCTCCACAAAGTGGTTTTTCAGTTTGTGGGTAATTATGTTACTCAGGTTATCATAGAAAATTGGTTTGAGTGATTCTGTAAATTTCTCCAAATGTTATTAGATTATTAGTGTTGTTAGTGGTGAATTGAGCAAATACTTATTCACCATTTTCATCACTAGTGTTCACAATATTTACAGTTGAATTCATTTTCATTGAAAATAACAGTACCTCCACCTTTCTTGTTTATTCTATAGCTGTGGATGGGTGAGTATCCAGGTATGCTGAATACACTGGCGAGCTCATGTTTCAACCAGGTCTCTGTTAATACAATAAATGAACATTTGGTATTCAGAGACTGAAGAAATGTTGTCATCACTGTGTTTACTTAAGGGCCTTGTGTTAGATAACTAAACAGTTGCTCATACTAAGGATGATTTATGCTGTTTGATACTTTCAACTGTTCATTGCTATATACGTATACAGTATCATGAACAAGAGGTTGAGATCAGGGCCAGTGTATCTGTTTAAACATAAGGGCTATACAAAATTGATGTTAAGGGTTTAAAAATAGGGGGATACAGGTGTATTACAACGGTAGACATACATAAAAAAAAAGAGGAGTATACTACTGGTGGAGATTACAATTCTAAAGTCATCTGAATGATATACAAAGAATACTAACAATATATATTCAAGTGGTAAATGATGCAATCAATGTGAGACGATGAAGAGTATACTATAGCTAGTGATTAAGATTCTTAAATTATCTGAGCAATAAAACAAATAATAGAGAGAGTGAACAAGGTGTGTGTGATATTGAGCCCATGAGACACAATGATGGCTTCTCAGCAACAGTTCAATACGCTTTAAAATATAATGAAATATGAACCAAGAACAAAAATAAATACTATACAGTATAATTAGTAGTAAAATTAAGATTATAATAATAAATTGTTAGTTTAGCAAACAAGTTATGGATAAATGATAATTCAGAAAAAATTATTAACACAAAAGCTAGCAAATCGAGGCTAAAAATTAATATCATATAAAAGAAGAGTGCATGAGATTGAAACTGAAAAAGTGACCAAGGTTAGAAACACTGCTAGATCACCACTAACAGGGAGGTACAAATCACTATTTGGAGCTTTTCTTTTTTTATCACACTGACTGTCTGTCATAGAGGTAGGATGACTAATAGAAGAAAAGATTTTCAACATTTTTTCAATCACTCTTCCCAGAAGCTATAAAGTTAATAACTTATTTTGTCTCGGTTATGCTGGACTCTGATTCTGATAATTTACATCACATATCTTCCTGAAACTAATCCTTTAGTGTAGTTTCTAAAACCCTTCTTCATCCTTCTAACTTGTCAAGCAACTTTTAATTTTATTGATTAATCTTGCAATTTGTATTTTATTTATTTATTTTTAACTTCCTGACCATATCTTGTGGTAGACTTTTAATGTAATCCTCTTACCATTAATTTTAGTTCTCATCCAAATTTTCTAGAAATGCTGTGCATATGGGCTTTTCAAATATTTTCCTGAAGTTATGAATGTTTTCAATTTTTTTTTTTAATTATACTCAGAAAACACAGCTAATATTGCTTTTCTTTCAACAAAATAATTCAATACAAAGGCATACTGCAGACATTGTTGAAGAAAAGAAGACAAGTGTAGAGTGAGTTCTATTGTGACTTATGTTCTCCTGCATAAAGCTTCAACTCACTGCCCTAATAAAGCTCTACAAAGAGAAAAACTTTACAAAAGCTACTCTGCACCTTTATCATTTCTTTAATTCAAAAACTAAGTGGTATGCAATGCTACATAATCTGCAGCTGCAGCAAACAGCAGACATTTAACAGTAAAAATATAGGTTTGTATATTTCTGAAAAGACGAACTGTGTGTAGTATCCAAGTGATCGCCACACAAGCTGGCAATGTTTACAAAGTTCATTCAGCAGAATTATTTTATAAAAATAAGAACAAGAACAAGTTATGTAATTCTTATGAGGAAGCAGCTTTTTTCTTGGAAGATTTAAAAATGTGCTTTATAAATGGTAAAAAATATTTTATAGTTAATACTGTGGAGCAATATCTTAGGAATACAGATTTATTGTAGATGTAGACAATGTGCGGGCATACAATGAAGCAAATATGGCAACTGTTTTAATGTATGTATGTAAATGGGAGATTCTAAAGAAAAGTTGTAAAGGTTAGTGGATGAGTTTGGGAGTGTGTGTAAAGGTAGAAACTTGAAAGTGAACATAGATAAGAGTAAGGTGATGAGGGTATCAAACGATTTAAATAAAGAAAAATTGGATATCACATTGGAGAGAGGGATTATGGAAGAAGTAAATGTTTTCAGATATTTGGGAGTTGACATGTCAGCGGATGGGTTTATGAAGGATGAGGTTAACCATAGAATTGATGAAGGAAAAAAGGTGAGTGGTGCGTTGAGGTATCTGTGGAGACAAAAAACGTTATCCATGGAGGCAAAGAAGGGAATGTACGAAAGTATAGTGGTACCAACACTCTTATATGGGTGTGAAGCATGGGTTGCAAATGCTGCAGCGAGGAGGAGGCTGGAGGCAGTGGAGATGTCCTGTCTAAGGGCAATGTGCTGTGTAAATATTATGCAGAAAATTCGGAATGTGCAAATTAGGAGAAGGTGTGGAGTTACTAAAAGTATTTGTCAGAGGGCAGAAGAGGGGTTGTTGAGAGAGAATGGATCAAAGTAGAATGACTTGGAGAGTGTATAAATCTGTAGGGGAAGGAAGGCGGGGTAGGGGTCGTCCTAGAAAAGGTTGGAGGGAGGGAGGGGGTAAAGGAGGTTTTGTGGGCGAGGGGCTTGGACTTCCAGCAAGCATGTGTGAGCGTGTTAGATAGGAGTGAATGGAGACGAATGGTTTTTGGGACATGACGATCTGTTGGAGTGTGAGCAGGGTAACATTTTGTGAAGGGATTCAGGGAAACCAGTTAATTGATTTAGTTGGACTTGAGTCCTGGAAATGGGAAGTACAATGCCTGCACTTTAAAGGAGGGGTCTGGGATAGTGACAGCTGGGAGGGACTATTCTCAGCTGTCGTATCTGAGCGCCTCTGCAAAGACTGATTATGTATGAGTGTGGTGAAAGTGTTGAATGATTATGAAAGTATTTTCTTTCTTTTTGAGTCACCTTGCCTCGGTGGGAGACGGCCGACTTGTTGAAAAAAAAAATGTAAATGTTGGTTACTTTTCTTAGTACTTTAGTGTACTGTACATAAAAAAAATGATAAATGTAAAGGTTTATTTCTTTGTAACGGTTACAATATGTAATTACAATTTTGGTTTGCTAAGTAGAAAGAAAGCCACTATCGTGCCGGGGGATTTCAGCAGACTAATCTTGTCAGAACGTTAGTACCTCCCTGGGCGGTTGCCACACTTATAATATGTAACATTTAGACAGTCCTAGTATATTGTAATATTAGGTAAGAAATAACTTCATTAACTTTACCTGAAGATTTATAGAAGATAGAATAAAGTGATTAATTAAAGCAAGCAATTACTGTAACTCTGAGCTTTGAATAATATTTTTAGAATACATTCTATTTCTTTCTTCAATTACAAGTTTATATATAAAACAGTGAACTGATGTATTGTAATATTATTAAGTGTAGAGATGATAATTTATACCTGAGGAGACCATAGAACTTTGAAGTACTGTTAGATTATACCTGGAGTGTGTTCTGAGGGTCAACACCCCCATGGCCCGGTCCATAACCAAGCCTCGCGGTGGATCAGGACCTGATCAACCAGGCTGTTACTACTGGCCAAAAGCAAATTGACATATGAACCACAGCCTGGCTGGTCAGGTACTGACTTTAGGCATCTGTCCAGTTTCCTCTTGAAAACACCCAGGGGTCTACTGGTAATCCCCCTTATGTATGCTGGGTAATATCCATAAGGGATTTGGGGAAACCTACTAACCAAACTCGAGTTATCAAAGCTGCAGATTACACTGCCTTACACTGCCTACATTCAGCGGGTGGGACGGTTGCAGTTTACGTGATTACATTGATCCTGAAACCAACCTTCTATTAAATGACTTACATGAACCTAACAACAACTGTCATTACTACACAGCAGAACAGGCTAAAACACTACTCAAATCCAACAATAACATAACTATCTTTAATTACAATGTCAGATCTTTAAGCAAACATTTTGATGACCTCCCTGCATTATTAAACTCACTTCAGGCCAGTATGTCCATCATTGCTCTCGCTGAAACATGGTTAAAGCCTCATACTACAGATATCTATGCCATTCCTGGTTACACAGCCATACACAATTATCGGCCAGACCAACAAGGAGGTGGCACAGCTATGTTCTACTCAGACCAGCTTGAATGTATTAACAATACTTGCACAAGAGATGAACATGGAGAATATATAATAGCTAAATTTAAATCCAAATATCTACAAAAACCTCTCACAGTTATAAACATCTATAGATTACCACAGTCAAACATTCAGCAATTTAGTGAAAAATTAGGGAAAAATTAGGAAGTATGATTACTGATGCACACATGAACAAAGACCACTTAATCCTCACAGGCGACTTCAATATAAACCTCCTACAAGATCAGGACCCACTAGTAACTGAATTCACAAACACTATGAGCAACTGCTTGCTGCTCCCGACAATAACAAAACCTACGAGAATCTCTGAGACCTGTGCCTCTCTATTAGACCATATCTGGACTAACACCATATCCCCATTAAAATCAGGCATAATCACAGACAATACCACTGACCACTACCCGACCTTTCTCATAACAAATCTCGGAAAATTACCACTAGAGACTACTAAAGTTACCTTCAGACTACATAATGAGACAGCTATAAATAGCTTTATAACAGCTATGACAAACATTGACTGGCAAACAGAAACAGACAACTTCCCAGATACTGACTTATGTATAAATAATTTTCTTAAAAAGACCCAATACCTCTATAATAAGCACTGCCCTAAAAAAACTAAACAAATCACAACTAAAAGACTAAATAGTCCCTGGCTAACCCCCAGCATACTCAAGTCCATTAATATAAAGCACCTATATGAAAAACAGTACAGAATGGGACAAATATCAAGAGAACAAACAAAACACTACTCATCAAACCTAACGAGTCTGATAAGAAGGTCAAAAAAACTGTACTATGAGAACAGATTACATAACTTAAAAGGTGATATAAAAAAGACCTGGAAAACCCTATCTGAAATTCTAGGAACAAAAAAGATATCCACAAACAGAACAATCAAACTAACAAAACCAGAGGAACCCCTACTCCCACCTATTGAAACAGCAAACAAACTCAATGATTTCTTCTCCACCATAGGTAAAAAGCTGGCAAGCAAAATCCCAAGTTCTAATACTCCACCTAACGACTATCTCACTGGCACCTATCCGAACACACTATTCCTAGCCCCAACCAACCCAATAGAAGTTTCACTTATAATCAACACATTAAACAACAAAGCAGGTGACCTAAATAACTTACCACCTTATATATACAAAAAAGCCTCTCAAGTTCTCTCACCAATTATTGCAACACTTTTTAACAAATCCATTGAATCCTCTACCTTCCCATCAATACTCAAAATAGCGAGGGTCACCCCAATACATAAGGGAGGAGATCAAGCAGACCTGAATAACTACAGGCCGATATCTAACTTACCCCTTCTCTCCAAAATCTTTGAAAAATTAATTCATAGACAAATATATTCCTACCTCACCTCCAACAACGTACTCAACCACTGTCAATTTGGATTCAGGCCTAATAAAAATACAAATGATGCCATTATACACATGTTAGAAATCATTTACACCGCTCTTGAGAAAAAAGAAATCCCAGTGGGAATCTTCATTGATTTACGTAAAGCTTTTGATACAGTTGACCATGATCTGTTACACTTAAAATTATCGCACTATGGTATAAGAGGACACTCCCTAAACTACCTAAAATCATACCTTAGCAACAGAAACCAATATGTGTACACAAATGGAGCTAGCTCCACCGCGCAAACTATTACCATAGGTGTCCCACAGGGAAGTGTTCTTGGCCCACTACTCTTTCTCATTTACATTAACGACCTACCAAATGCATCTCAACTACTCAAACCCATACTTTTTGCAGATGACACTACATACGTTATCTCTCACCCAAGCCCAGACACACTAGCCAACACTGCAAATACTGAATTGCAGAAAATATCTACCTGGATGATGACCAACAAACTTACTCTCAATATTGATAAAACCTATTTTATCCAGTTTGGGAACAGAGCTACAAACGCACCACTTAACATAACGATAAACGGGTCCCCTATCGCAAAACTCACAGAGGGAAAATTCTTAGGAATCCATCTTGACAGTGGCCTCAAATTTCACACACACATACAACAAATCTCCAAGAAAGTCTCAAAGACCGTGGGAATACTATCCAAGATACGGTACTATGTTCCACAACCAGCTCTCCTTACCCTATATCACTCACTCATTTACCCCTACCTCACCTATGGAATCTGCGCATGGGGCTCTACATCAATAACTCATCTCAGACCACTAATAACTCAACAAAAGGCAGCAGTTAGAATGATAACAAATTCTCACTCCAGGCAACATACTCCACCAATATTCAAAAACCTAAACTTACTCACCATACAAGACATCCATACTTTTTACTGTGCCTATTACATACATAGAACACACTATGCAAATATTAACCCACCACTCAAACTTCTTACTAATTTTAACAGGACACATGACCATAACACTAGACACAGATCACTCCTCGATGTTCCCCGTGTCCACCTAACACTATGTAAAAACTCAATGCATATAAAAGGCACGAAAATTTGGAATTCATTACCTATCATTGCCAAAGAAACCCTACCTGTACCCCAATTCAAAACGATGCTAAAAAACCACCTTCTCACCCAAAGCTAATTGCTCCATATCAAACATTCCCAGCAAAGTAGAATAATCACTTAACGTAAAACCTGACTAATCAATTCAATGTAATGTATGAATGAACGAATGAATGAATGTAAAACCTGTTATGAATAATACATACTTAGCTAATTATTCCACAACACTTACATTATAATGACCACGTAAACTAACTGCAATGCAATTAATTGTTTTAAATTGTTATCTCACTCAATTAGTTGCATTGCTACAATAAATTGCTACAATTAATTGATATGTTCAACTTATATTCAAACTTTATAACTTAGATATGCAACTTTACTTATTTTATAAATTATCAACCATAACTTTTTATTATTTTATTATTATTATTGCTTTAATTTGTTTAATCTGATTTAATTAATTTTATAATGAAGACAAAAGTACAAAACTGTTTAAAAAATGTCATGTCTAAACTATGTTCAAATTTCATAGCTTAAATACTCACCTTTACTCATTGTATACTATCTACAAAAATTCTTACAATTCAGTTTTAAGTTAATTTTAAGTCTGCCCAAAATGCCCTGCATACTAGGGGCTTTTGGCATGTACACCTCATGTAATCTCAATAACCAAATGTAATCCTTTGTATCATGTCCAAATAAAAATATTATTATTATTATTATTATGTTACACTGATGTGCGAGCTTCCAGAAAGGCAGCGTCTAGGTTCATATTTTCAGTTCTGATTTACCTTGCTTATGTGGTAAATATCTTATATGTTCAAAAAAAATGAACGAGGAACAATACTTTGAATCACTGTGATTGTAATACATAATTATGAAAATAAGCAATTCCTCAATGAATGTCTAAGTAGAATTTAGTCCAGACATTTCTTCCATAAGGTGAAAAAAGTGATCATCTATTATAATTCATACCGAGCAAACTTCATGACTAAAATATGCTGTATGTAATATGTATCACTGTACAAATTATAGAGAATACATGAAGGACACAGATAAAGATTAAAGCAAATGGTTGCAGAGTTTCCATAGAGAAGTTTGATGCTACACACACCAGTAGGGTAAGTGTGTTCTCTTACTTGCCTTCACATATACACAAGTTACCTCTGCATTTCTAAACTATCTACTGTAACAAAGTATTATGGATTTCTACCTCAGCTATCCACGTCAAACCAATTATCACAACAAAATACAGTGGTACCTCGGTTAACGATGGTCCCCAAACTCGCCCTTTTATGTAAGTTTATTTTTTAAATGCTTTTGTAAGTGTGTTTTTGGGGGTCTAAAAGGACTAGTCTATTTTTCATCATTCCTTATGGGGATAAATTCGTTTGGTAATGGCACTTGAACAGCATTCTGGAACGAAAAAATATCGTTAACCGAGGTACCACTGTATAGCTATTCAAATCATGAATGCATTTAAATCCCTAAACGAACTAAATATAAATGCCATAGATACTACTACTATCTTCACACAAGCCAATTGGATGTTCAAGCCCATACCACTCAAAACCTTTACCTTCTCTCTCGAACAATTCCTGGGGCAACCCCTACCCTCCACCTACCCTACATACAGGAAGACCTGAAGCTGATTTTCTATGAGATTTCCCACTGAAATGCAGTTTACTTAACATTGTAAAACGTTCCAGATGAGGTTACACAACTCTATTGTCATCTTCCATGTCTGAATCTAGAGCTTGGATATCATTTGCAAAGTAGAATACAGCTATGTTGTATTAAGTCAGTCACAAACCATTATACTTATTGCACCTCCATTATCCACAAACATTAATGGCATTAACCCCACCCTCAGTCATACCAATCAGGGAGGAATGAATCCATGTTGTGCTAGACAGTCCTCTCAGTTACTTCATTAGAAATAAAGTATAATACTTTCCAGATAGGTTAGATTATGTATGCATTTTTAATAGCATTCATGCGTTCTTCTGGTGATGTGTTAAATTTATCCCCCAAAATCAATGTCTCCATCAAATATGCAAAACCTAGATCCTACTTTCCTTAAATTACTGTAGTGGAGATTCCAGCAGCTAAGTAAACCATATGTAAATGAAAGTAAGAGTTAAGCAGACCATATGTAAAGGGACCCAACATTT
This sequence comes from Cherax destructor, assembly GCA_009830355.1. Classification (NCBI taxonomy): domain Eukaryota; kingdom Metazoa; phylum Arthropoda; class Malacostraca; order Decapoda; family Parastacidae; genus Cherax; species Cherax destructor. The sequence goes on from WNWK01003641.1 coordinate 36,034, forward strand.
AAATATACAGTACCACATAAAGGAAAGCAACAGTTAAATGACAATAATGTATAGTATAACAAAAAACAAATAACTTGTCCGTTAGTTACATTTCTCTCTCCAATCTGCACTCCTCCATAACACATTTTTCATCCTTTAGGCTATATAATTTATAGTTTCTTCGGTATGAAAAATCAATGGAGGCTGTGGTATGGTGTTTGATGCTAGTGGTGAGTCTCACCTTCATAATGGCTCGCTGGTTCCCGGGGCTGTTGACAATTCACTAACTGTTGTGATGCTTTGATACGCTCCATCTTCTCTTTAATCTTGTTAAGAACCTCTCGCTCTGCTGCCTGCTGCTCTGCGATCTCTTTCTGCATCAGCTCTGCTATTAGCTCGGCACCTCTAGAGGTTACAAAAGTAACTCCACAAATTACCTTATTTGTAATTCAGTAGTCAATAAATGCAACCTAACCTGATCCAATGAAGTTTTGAACTGCAAGAAATAATCAGAAATTATTGCTGGGAACTGTGAAAGAAAATGAACTTTATAAAATGAGAAAGGTTGCATTTAGCAATCAAAAGATTGTAATCAGTAGTGGTATAAAAAAAAAAAAAAACTGAAATTAAGGCTTTAATAAGATTGATAGTGACATAAGATCATTTCTAATCAATAACAGTGATAATCCTAAAAGGAAATTTTCACAAAACTCCATCACAACACTAGTTACTGACTAGTAGGTATTACCTGGAGGCGAGTTTGGTCTGAGCCTTCATTTCTGTGACAAGGTGTTGGAAGTAGTAAGAAGAGAACAACCTCCTTTGCATCAACAAGAATCCAAAGCAAATGCCATCCCACATAAGCCCAGCCTCAGACTTAGGAACAGCACAATGGTCAGCCAAATCTGAAAAAAATTGCATTCCTTTGTAGTCGAAAATTACAGACAGGAAGGTCTCTAAATCTTGAATGTAGAAAATTTAGACGAGAACTAACACGACAAAAATAAGATTTCAAAGGTGTGGATTTTTTTTTATGCTTGTGAGTAATACAAGGAATTGACAGATTACAAGATTATTAACTAGAATTAAAATTATAATCGACATAACTAGAAAAGGCTGAATGACAGTTCTTGAAATTGCAATGAAAGATTAGCTTCCAATTCTGAGATTACTCAATAAAATTAAAACTAAATATCAAGTTAGAAAAAAAATTATTTTTATTTAAAACTTCAATAAAATATTGGTGTCAGATAAACAGTATGAGTGGACTAAACACAAGTTTTTATTTTTTTTAATTTATTAGGTACTGTTACAATAGTTTTAGTCATCTAGTAGGTTGTCCCACAGCTGTCCCATATTATTAGTTGTTACTGAGTTTCTCTAGAGGTTCACATGAACATTAAAGAGGCATTTATATCAAGTGTGATGATTTGTGTTGTGTTATAGTTATCCAGAAGTGTCTTAGCAGTATAGTGCAGTTTTCAACGTGGAGTAAGCAGTAGCAAACAAATATACTTAAAGACAGCGATGGTTCTGATAGCTGCCTTTTGTTATGTGATGATTGGTTTGAGGTGGGCAGCCTAAGTGGATCCCCAGGCACAAAGTCTATGAGTGAAATATAGATAAATAGTAGTAGTGTTAGTAACAAAGACTGGCAACAAGCAAGAATTTTGGAGAGTATACACTATTTCTTTATACATTTTGATATGTGCTGGACAGGAGTGTTGAATGTTAATATATAGTCTATGACCAGATCTAGAAAGTTTCTTATTTTTTCTCTGATTCAAATTTAATTATTTTTGTATCTGTGTACATGGATTATTCGAAAAGTGTTTAAATACTGAGAGTGAATTTGTGTTACCTAGGTGGAGGCCTCTTTTTAGCTAATCATTATTTTGTTTCAAGTCAGTTGATCAGAGTATGATAAAATATAGTTGTACAGTGAAAGATTTTTGCTCTTAGATGTTGGGTGACACTTGGGAAGTTACTGATGTAGAGGAAAAGACGAAGACCCAGGATGCTGCCTTGAGAAAGACAATTTCAATGGAATGACAGCATGTACATCTCATTAACAACTATATTTCTTGTCTACCATGTATCATTGTACCATGTCTCAATAAAGTATTATTATTATTATTATTATTATTATTATAAAGGCACTTAAAGTGCACTTTAAGTCATTAGGATGCTCTGTGAAGAACAATATTGTGGTCAACCATATTGGAAGCATTACTCACAAGACAAATCAAACAGGATACTAAAAAACAACAGTGTCATTTGTTACATACATTGTCAAATATTTATGATTACATCATTAGCTGCATTTTCCTTGGGTCTAAACTAAACTGGCAAGGAGTAAGCAGATTATGTTTACTTAGGCATGTGTATAGTAAAGACGACACCAGTCGATATGTTACAATATGAACACAAGAAAAATACTTCAAACACATCCCAGCTAATTAATCAACAAGGCAAAGTCTCGGAATTTTCATGCCACATTATTTTTTTTAAATCAAATAAAACTTATCTAAGAAATTAAATAAAAACTACAATTCACCTGCCACAATTTTTTCATCAGAATCATCTCCAAATTTCTTGACACAAGCTATACCAAAGAGCTGAACCAGCCAGCAAACATTGATGGAGAGTGGTGCTAGGAACACACATCCCAGCAGCTGCAGTAATGTCTTCACTACAATCACACCTACATTGTATCCAAGCAAATAATTCCATCTGTAGAAAGTGAACAAGTTAATATTCGTGATATGGTTTATGATCGTTCCTACTAAAAGTGTTTCACAGTTTAAAAAAACAAAAAATATACCCATGTTGCCTTCTCATTGAAGAGGAAATTATTACAAACTCTTTTTTATTCACCACAACCTTAATATTAACCCCATACAAGTCAAATACAGATAGTAGTTCTAATTCAACTGCATTAATAGACCATAAACTTTTAACAACCTTTTCTACCACCATATTTAAATGAACTTTGAATATTGTACTTTTAACAGGTAGAAGTACAAGAGTTTAAGATACACAAGACACCCTCATGCATGCAAAATGTAATTCCTAAAAAGGCACCTATTCCAAATATTATAGCATTAACTATTTCAAAGCATTATATTGTTTGCCAAGAGACCTGTCAAAATTTCTCCTAATTGAGAGCTTGTCATATGGCAACCCACTCCAGTGAAACTTTTGGCCATTTGTTCAAGGCTTTCCACTGACTTAAAAAATTAAACAGAGGTTTTTGTATACACCACTACTACTCACAGCCTGAGAATGGTTGGGAAAGGTCGAAGATAGAACTCGTTGCCCTGCCACAAGAATATGAAGGCCCCTAGGACATAGCCCATGGCAAAGAGTGTCACACGGTTGGTACCTCCAAGGAACATAACAGCTAGAGTGATCCAGTATGATGTAAAGAAGACCACCACCTTCACCATGTCCAAATAGTTCCTGCAGGAAGTGATGCACTTAATATATACTGTTATCTACATCATAATAATAACAGTAACTGATAATAATGATAACAATAGAAGTAATAATTTTTTATCATAATGGCTGTCTTCAACTAAGGTAGGGTGAGCCAAAAAAAAAAAACTTTCACCATCATTCACTATCACTGTCTTGCCAGAGGTGCCACCCTTCCTTTAGAGTGCAGGCACTGTACTTCCCACCTCCAGGACTCAAGTCTGGCTAACTGGTTTCCCTGAATCCAACAGCTCGTCATGTCCCAGAAGCCACTTGCCTCCACATGTATAATGCTTAAGCAACTTTAGTTGCAAAAGTGTTTTAATGACTTATTTAAAGCAAGATCGTTTCAGAATCTCTACGGTAAATTAAAAATAATGAAAATTTAATATATTTTGTACTCATTTGCACAACCAGACATTATGGTTTAAATGTTGTATGATAACCAGTATGTTTACAGTTATTTGTATAACTGTAGGTTCTTTACTGAGATTAAATGAAAAACTAATACAACCTCAAATTATTGCACACAAAGCTGGGGGTATAATAGCAGCACACTGTATGTGTCTGGAAGGTCACTAGTGTTTAATACACTAAAATTTACAGGTCTTACCCAATACAAAATGTGCTGAATGCACTACTCCCTCTACCTACCACTACTACTACTACCAGCATTACCTCTACCACTACTATATCCACTTCCTTCTTTCTTCTTCCTCCTCCTCCTCTCTCTCTCTGTCCTGTTCCATCCCCGCCCTCCTGTTGTATATGTGCTGGCTCCCTTACCCCTGTGTATTGGTGCATCTCTAATTAATAGTCCAAGAAGGCACGAAACATCGCAAGTTTCTTTTTCTTATGTGCAGGTTACTTGTGTATTGTTCCAATCATGGTATTGTGACTTTGTTCTCAAATGTTTACAAGATTTTTGTCCCCACAGAGCTTTGTTGTAGATGTTACAACCACACCTGTCTTCTCTCCTCTTATAACTTTAACCATCAATTTAGTTTCTTATTACTTTAGGGTGTGTGTAATACTTTAAATGCAACTCTCCATTGCACCTATTATGACAAACAATAACTCTACACAAGACTATATTGTATGTGTTGAAAACAAAAATTAATTATCAAAAAATTTTTTTGAAAACCTCGTACTTCTGAACATTACTATTATGGGATGAAGCCAACATGACATAATTGGAAATTATTGATGTTATGTGAAAACACTACACAGTTTATTCAAAATAACTGCATTATTTCCTGTCACTCATATATGAAATTACCCTTAAAAGTCTTGTTTAGTGGTAGAATTAGTTTACTGAACAATTAAGACATTTTTATTACTAAGTGATGGAAATAAAGTTACTATATTTGGCATTTACATCAGCCATCTGTCTTTATGTAAATGCATGATGCATAAAGTTAATTTTCCATGACATTACATAATTTTATATACGCTTCCATTGTACATGCAAAAATCCCATGACTAAACAAGGCATTTCAAACAGATAATAGATCAAGTATACTGGTGATATACCCATAACTGACTTCAAAGTGTTTTTTACCCTCACAGACCCATCTGAGGCCAGGATTTTAAGTTGATTGCCTTTTCAACCAGGCTGTTGCAATTGTCAGCCTGCTGGCCCAGACATTCATCATAGCCTAGTTGATCTGGCACTTGGTAGTGGCAGTGATCCAGTTTCTTCTTAAAATGAAGAATTATTGCAGATAATGTGCCAAAAAGTGTTTTGTAGGAGTGAATGGAGGTATAGGCACCTAACAAATCATTCTCACATGCAAGATAAGTGTAAAAGAATAGTTTCACTTCATTCATAATACGCAAGTTGATGATGCAGAGGAACGTGTTAAGAAAATATTGCATTTCATCAAACTTAATTCTTATAGTAAATAATGGAGTGAGACAGTAAGGAGAAAAAACCATATTCCAAGGAAATGGTTATTACTGCTATAACAGAGGTTACCTGCATTATACAATCATTTCCTCCTTAACCCTTTGAGGGTCGGTCCCATACTAGTACGTCAGTGCAGTCAGGGTCGGTCACGTACTTGTACGCCTAAATTCTAGAGCCTTCAAATCTGGTGGAAGAAAGCTGGCAGGCCTACATATGAAAGAATGGGTCTGCGTGCGCAGTATAAAAATCCTGAAGCACGCAGTGCATAATGAGAAAAAAAAAAACCGACCGTTTTTTTGGTTTAAAACAGCGACTTTCGGGTGTATTTTCGTATGGTATTTGTGGATGTATTCTGGTTTTCTTGGTCTCATTCGATAGAAAGGAAGATATATTACAGAAATAGTGATGATTTTAATTGGTTTTACTATGACAAGTACCTTGAAACTGAGCTCAAAGTAGCGAAAATGTTCGAATTTTGTCGATGTTCAAGAGTAAACAAATCGTGCCATGCGTCCAATACACATCAACTGGCATGTCTAATATTCTTGCACAAGTGCACTGATATTATTTATACCGTTTCTATAATGATGCAGTTGTATACATAACAGTAAATCTTCTATTTTTTTGTGAGAAAAATTCAAAATGGAAAGCAAAAGTAATGTAAGAGGGGCCTGGAGACGTGACTAATGAACAGATAAAATGTTATTTGAGTGCCAGGAATGTGTCTCGTTTATTCTGGACCCTATTTTGAAATTGGCATTTTTTTAAATGTGTGTGAAATTGCCAATTTCTGACCACCTTATTGGGTAGTTGAAATCAGTAAATTGGCGATTTCTTATACTCAATTGATAGAACAAATGGAACTCTAGCGAAATAGCTATAATTTGAGTAGACTGAAACATTGGAATTTGCCGAAAATAGGGCTCAAAGTGGGCGAAATCGCCGATGCGTAAATGTCATCGATACCACTAACTTCGCGAGAGCATAACTCCGTTAGTTTTCCATCAAATTTCATAATTTTGGTGGTGTTATGATCGGAAAAAGATTCTCTATCATTTCATAAGAAAAAATAATTTATTTTTTTTCTGAAAAATTTTCGACCCTGAGAACACATTTGGGAGAGGGCCTCTCGACCCTCAAAGGGTTAATTCTTATGGCATAGTTAACAAATAACTAACTGCACAGCATGGGGAAAGAGAGAGAATCAAGGGTAGAGCACCAAGGGTTGAGCACCAAGGGTAGAGCACCAAGGGTTGAGCATCAAGGGTAAAACAGTAATGTTTGAAACAAAGTGAAAGATGTGTAATGGTGACAAATAAGTAGAAGAATAAGGTGCAGCACAAGTAAACAATGGAAAAACAAAAGAAAATATCATTTTGGAAATGACGTGAGTATATTTAGTTTGCCATGCAAGAATTGTGTAGTGGGTAATGTCTTACATATCAATGATATTCAAGTCTTCAGTGGGCATAACAGGAATTAACAGCATTCTATGCTGTCAATAGCAAAGAATTAGGGCACACTCACTCTAGTGATGCTTATCATTATGCAATATCTACTACTTAATAGGCTTTATGATCAAAGACTCGAAAGTAAAATTTGATGCAATCACTGCAGGGAAGGGGGTTATTTTGCACACGTTCAGTTAAAATTAATTCCTCCTACTGAGGATAGAGCAGCAGTAGCTCCCAAGCTTAACGACTCTTTTGTTTAGCTTCAAACATTTATGCAGAACCCACATGATTTGTGAGGGTAAACAATGATGGATTATATAGGAAATCAAACATTAGCTGGAGGAGCAATGCTTACTGCAACGCTTCAAGGACCACTTGGAATAACTTAAATCTCCAAGGTTGGGAACCACTAATATTGTACATTACATTAAAAGGTTATGATCACAGTAACTAAATATTTATATCACTTCCCACTACAGGACACAGTCTTATATAACTATCATTCATCATGCTTATGCTGTGGTTAAGGTTACACTTTCAGGTACAGTATTAAAATATTTGCAACCAGTGATTAATGTTGCTCTGCCTTGGCAAGTCTCACACCAAGACATGCAAAAACACTATTACAAAAATTTATAGTAGACATGATGCAAATCTGACAAACCAAATGAGCATTAAGGAAACAATATTAGGTTGTACTTACTTCTTACCACCAGTCTTCCTAAAACAAGGAATTGTGAAGTATTATCAGCATTACATGATCAGCCTGAGACACAGTAGCACATGACCAACCTATCATTATTATAACCAGTGGTGGAGAAAAAGTAAACTGCCTACATTATAGAAAATTCTACTCTCAAAATCAATTGATGTTTATGCTTAGACACAGAAAAAATTTGTACTGTAATTATTTAACTACTGTATACTTAGTGATTTAATTGTAACCTAAATATTTCAAGGAAATCTGTACTTTAAAAATGTCACTAGGATAAAAATAGTTTCATCTGAAAATGTTCTTCATTCTGCTCTGGCAGTTCAATCTGCTTAATGCACACGCAAGATAACTTATTGTAAATTACTTTGCACACACAGTACAAATAAGTGCAATACATAGGAATCAAATATACAGTGGGACATCTACTTACGAGCAAAATTCATTCAAGTCTGCTATTCAAGTGCCGATACCGAAGGAATTTTTTCCCATAAGAAATAATGAAAATTAGGTTAATCTATTTCAGACCCCCAAAAATATACTTACAAAAGCATCTACAAAAATACACTTACATAATTGTTTGAGTTGGGAGCTGCTCATAAGTAGAGGTACCACTGTACTCTATAATTTTTTTTTACCACACTGGGCATCTCTTAAGGCAGAGTGACCTCCCAAAAAAGGAAAAGCATTTACTATCATTCCTCTGCCCTTTGAATTATACCTTTGGAAGTCTCAAACACACTTCTATTTTCTGTTCCTAATTCTCTGCACAGCATTCACACCATACATTGTTCTCAAATGTGACCATTTTGTCAGGCTTGAATTATTTCTCCATATTTTATCAAATAATCCACAAGTTTCAAGATTACAAGTCCCAGTTCCTCCTACCTTATTAACTTCAGAGGCTATTATAAAAAAATGTCACCAGATCTAACATACTTTCAAAACTTTTCTGATTGTAATATTTATGATAATATAACACATCTATA
>WNWK01003641.1:47053-129553 GCA_009830355.1 Cherax destructor
CCACTACAGATTTATCACTCTCGAAGTTATTCTGTCTCGTTCCATTCTCTCTACATGTCCAAACCACCTCAACAACCCTCCTCAGCTCTTTGGATAATAGTTTTGGTAATCCGCACCTCCTCCTAATTTCCAAACTCCGAATTCTCTGCATTATATTCACACCCCACATTGACCTCAGACATGACATCTCCACTGCCTCCAACCTTCTCCTCGTTGCAACATTCATCACCCATGCTTCACACCCATATAAGAGTGTTGGTATAACTATACTCTCATACATTCCTTCTTAACTTCCATGGACAAAGTTCTTTGTCTCCACAGACTCGAAGTGCTCCACTCACCCTTTTTCCCTCATCAATTCTATGATTCACCTCATCCTTCATAGACCCATCTGCTGACATGTCCACTCCCAAATATCTGAATACATTCACCTCCTCCATACTCTCTCCTCCAATCTGATATCCAATCTTTCGTCACCTAATCTTTTTGTTATCCTCATCACCTTACTCTTTCCTATATTCACTTTCAATTTTCTTCTTTACACACCCTACCAAATTCATCCACCAACCTCTGCAACTTCTCTTCAGAATCTCCCAAAAGCACAGTGTCATCAGCAAAAGCAACTGTGACAACTCCACTTTGTATTTAATTCTTTATCTTATAACCCACACCTCTTGCCAAGACCCTTGCATTCACTTCTCTTACAACCCCATCTATAAATATATTGAACAACCATGGTGACATCACACATCCTTGTCTAAGGCCCACTTTTACTGGGAAATAGTCCCTTCCCTCCTACACACTAACTTGAGCCTCACTATCCTCATAAAAACTCTTCACTGCTTTCAGTAACCTACCTCCTATTCCATACACCTGCAACATCTGCCACATTGCCCCCTATCCACCCTATCATACGCCTTTTCCAAATCCATAAATGCCACAAAACCTCTTTACCCTTATCCAAATACTGTTCACCTATATGTTTCACTGTAAACACTTGGTCTACACACCCTACCTTTCCTAAAGCCCCTTGTTCATCTGCTATCCTGCTTTCTGTCTTACTCTTAATTCTTTCAATAATAACTCTACCATACACTTTACCAGGTACACTCAACAGACTTATCCCCTATAATTTTGCACTCTCTTTGTCCCTTTGCCTTTATACAAAGGAACAATACACGCTCTCTGCCAACCCCTAGGTACCTTACCCTCTTCCATACATTTATTAAATAATAGCACTAACCACTCCAAAGCTATATCCCCACCTGCTTTTAACATTTCTATCTTTATCCCATCAATCCCAGCTGCCTTACCCCCTTTCATTCTACCCACTGCCTCATGAACTTCCCCCACACTCACAACTGGCTCTTCCACATTCCTACAAGATGTTATTCCTCCTTGCCCTATACACGAAATCAAAGCTTCCCTGTCTTCATCAACATTTAACAACAACTCAAAATATTCCCTCCATCTTCCCGATACCTCTAACTCTCCATTTAATAACTCTCCTCTCCTATTTTTAACTGTCAAATCCATTTGTTCCCTAGGCTTCCTCAAATTATTAATCTCACTCCAAAACTTTTTCTTATTTTCAACAAAATTTGTTGATAACATCTCACCCACTCTCTCATTTGCTCTCTTTTTACATTGCTTCACCACTCTCTTAACCTCTCTTTTTCTCTCCATATACTCTTCCCTCCTTGCATCACTTCTACTTTGTAAAAACCTCTCATATGCTAACTTTTTCTCCTTACTACTCTCTTTACATCATCATTCCACCAATCGCTCTTCTTCCCTCCCGCACCCACTCGCCTGTAACCACAAACTTCTGCTGAACACTAACACTACATTTTAAATCTACCCCATACATCTTCGACCCCATTGCCTACACTCTCACTAGCCCATCTATCCTCCAATAGTTGTTTATATCTTACCCTAACTGCCTCCTCTTTTAGTTTATAAACCTTCACCTCTCTCTACTTACTGCTTCTATTTTCCTTGTATCCCATCTACCTTTTACTCCCACTGTAGCTATAACTAAAAAGTGATCTGATATATCTGTGGCCCTCTATAAACATGTACATCCTGAAGTCTACTCAACAGTCTTTTATCTACCAATACATAGTCCAACAAACTACTGTCATTACGCCTTACATCATATCTTGTATACTTATTTATCCTCTTTTTCTTAAAATATGTATTACCTATAACTAAACCCCTTTCTATACAAAGTTCAATCAAAGGGCTCCCATTATCATTTACACCTGGCACCCCAAACTTACCTACCACACCCTCTCTACATGTTTCTCCTACTTTACCATTTAGGCCCCCTACCACAATTACTCTCTCACTTGGTTCAAAAGTTCCTATACATTCGCTTAACATCTCCCAAAATCTCTCTCTCTCCTCTACACTCCTCTCTTCTCCAGGTGCATACACGCTTATTATGACCCACTTTTCGCATCCGACCCTTATTTTAATCCACATAATCCTTGAATTTACACATTTATATTCCTCTTCTTCCATAACTGATCCTTCAACATTATTGCTACCCCTTCCTTAGCTCTAACTCTCTCAGATACTCCTGACTTAATCCCATTTATTTCTCCCCACTGAAACTCGCCTACCCCCTTCAGCTTTGTTTCGCTTAGGGCCAGGACATCTAACTTATTTTCATTCATAACATCAGCAATCATCTCTTTCTTATCATCCGCACTACATCCACGCACATTCAAACAACCCAGTTTTATAAAGTTTTTCTTCTTCTCTTTTTTAGTAAATGTGTACAGGAGAAGGGGTTACTAGCCCATTGCTCCTGGCATTTTAGTCGCCTCATACGACACGCATGGCTTACGGAGGAAAGATTCTTTTCCACTTCCCCATGGACAATAGTTTAAAACCTAACTCAAGGTAAAATAACCTTCAATGGAGAGCAGCATAGCCCACCTGGAGTAAGTAACAAAGTCAGGAATGGGGTTGACCAGGGAAGCTGGATCTTCATGTACAATCTCACGATTGCTGCCACCTTCAAAAGATTCGGCACCATCTGCAAATTCTATTTCAAAGACGTGCTGCTGACACACGGCAAATATCAACAGGCAGAAATCAGCTGTAAAAGATAATACGTACATGCATGTTAATACTATTTAAATACAAGACCAAATTAAATAGAATAATTACACAGGAATGAACAAATCTCATCATTAAATAATCTAAAAATCATGGAATAATAATAATAGGGGTAGTAATAGTATACAGTGGTCCCTCGGTTTTCGGTCATCTCCAAACTCGAACATTTATATAAGTGTATTTTCGTAAGAGCTTCTGCAAGTGTAATTTTGGGGGTCTGAAATAGACTAACCTACGTGACATTATTTCTTAAGGAAGTAAATTCGTTCAGTAATGGCACTTGAGCAGCATTCTGGAAAGAATTTTCGGCAAAAACTGAGGGTCCACTGTACTATGAAAATAGTAAAATATGAGGAAATGAACTGTGAACATCTGCCGGGAATATACCACTTTTCCATTCACACCAAATACAGATTGAAATTAATTTAATTGTAAAGGTACTTTTATAGCTTTATTACTTTTAGATATTATTATTAGTCAATACAGCTGTATATGATTAAATATTAAAATACTAAAGAAATCTATATCAAAGTAAATTAACTCCAATGTACAACTTACTGACAATCTTGTAGGACTCTGGTGGCTTCACAAAGTCAGGAAAAAAGAGCCATTCTCGTAGCTCCGGGTCCATCACACCAGCCCATGGGTAGTCTGAAGAGTAATTATTATTATTATTTCAACAAACTGGCCGTATCCCACTGAAGCAGGGTAGCCCAAAAAAGAAAAACAAAAGTTTCTCTTTTAAACTTTAGTAATGTATACAGGATAAGGGGTTACTAGCCCCTTGCTCCTGGCATTTCAGTCGACTCTTACGACACACATGACTTACGGAAGAATAATTCTGTTCCACTTCCCCATGGACATAAGAGGAAATAAACAAGAACTAGTAAGAAAACCCAAAGGGGTTAGTTAGGGTGTATATATATATATATGCCTGTACATGCATGTGTAGTGTGACCTAAGTGTAAGTAGAAGTAGCAAGACGTACCTGAAATTTTGCATGTTTGTGAGACAGAAAAGAGACACCAGCAATCCTACCATCATGTAAAACAATTACAGGCTTTCATTTTACACTTACTTGGCAGGACAGTAGTACCTCCTTAGGCGGTTGCTGCCTACCAACCTACTACCTATTATTATTATTACTACTACTGTATATTCATGGAAAAACTAAACCCATACAGGTCATACAGTGTCTGGGGAGTGGGAGGAAGAAAGGGTTATCTCCAATTACTTAGATCAGGAGCCCTTTGGCACCCTTTGAAGTGTGTGTATTATAAAAAATTAAGACCACAGCTACACATGGTAAACATATTAATAATTGACAATTGTACTTTTATCCAAAGGTTAAATACTATATACGACAGTTCCATTAAAGAATCTTCTTTAATTATTATTTTGTATCTATATTTGATACCTTCTTTTTCATTTTAGTGGGATGTTTGAATGTGTGTGGATGTTGTGCGAATGATAAGAAAGAGATGATTGTAGATGTTATGAATGAAAAGAAGCTGGATGTCCTGGCTTTAAGTGAGACAAAGCTGAAGGGGGTAGGAGAGTTTCAATGGGGAGAAATAAATGGGATTAGGTCAGGGGTTTCAAATAGAGTTAGAGCTAAAGAAGGAGTGGCAATAATGTTGAATAATTAGTTATGGCAGGTAAAGAGGGAATATAAATGTATAAATTCAAGGATTATGTGGAGTAAAATAAAGGTTGGATGTGAAAAGTGGGTTATAGTAAGTGTTTATGCACCTGGAGAAGAGAGAAGTGTAGAGGAGAGAGAGATTTTGGGAAATGTTGAGTGAGTGTGTGGGGAGTTTTGAACCAAGTGAGAGTAATTGTGGTTGGAGATCTTAATGCTAAAGTGGGTAAAAATGTTGTGGAGGGAGTAGTAGGTAAATTTGGGGTGCCAGGGGTAAATGTAAATGGGGAACCATTAATTAAGCTGTGTGTAGAAAGAGGTTTGGTAATAAGTAATACATATTTTATGAAAAAGAGGATAAATAAATATACAAGGTATGATATAGCACGTAAAGAAAGTAGTTTGTTGGATTATGTACTGGTGGATAAAAGGTTGATGGGAAAGCTTCAGGATGTACATGTTTATAGAGGGGCAACAGATATATCGGATCATTATTTAGTTGTAGCTACAGATAGAGTAAAAGGTAGATGGGACAAAAAGAAAATGGCAACAGCAAGTAAGAGTAGAGGTAAAAGTGTATAAACTAAGGGAGGAGGAAGTTAGGGTGAGATATAAGCAACTATTGGCAGAAAGGTGGGCTAGTGCAAGTATGAGTAGTGGGGGGGTTGAAGAAAGTTGGGATAGTTTAAAAATGCAGTATTAGAATGTAGGGCAGAAGTTTGTGGCTATAGGAGGGTGGGTGCAGGAAGAAAGAGGAGTGGTGGAATGAAGTAAAGGGTGTGATAAAAAAGAAAAAGGTAGCTTATGAGAGGTTTTTACAAAACAGAAGTGTTAATAGAAGAGCAGAGTATATGGAGAGTAAAAGAAAGGTGAAGAGAGTGGTGAGAGTGTGCAAAAGAAGAGCGGATGAAAGAATGGGAGAGGCTCTGTCAAGAAATTTTGCTGAAAACAAGAAAAAATTTTGGAGTAAGATAAACAAGGTAAGAAAGCCTAGGGAACGAATGGATTTGTCAGTTAAAAACAGTAGGGGAGTTAGTAGATGGGGAGCTGGAGGTATTGGGTAGATGGCGGGAATATTTTGAGGAACTTTTAAATGTCGATGAAAAAAGGGAGGCGGTAATTTCATGTACTGGCCAGGGAGGTACAACATCGTTTAGGAGTGAAGAAGAGCAGGATGTGAGTGTGGGGGAGGTGCGTGAGGCATTACGTAGAATGAAAGGGGGTAAAGCAGCTGGAACTGACGGGATCATGACAGAAATGTTAAAAGCAGGGGGGGATATAGTGCTGGAGTGGTTGGTATTTTTGTTTAATAAATGTATGAAAGAGGGGAAGGTACCTAGGGATTGGCAAAGAGCATGTATAGTTCCTTTATATAAAGGGAAGGGGAAACCAGTTAATTGATTTAGTTGGACTTGAGTCCTGGAAATGGGAAGTACAATGCCTGCACTTTAAAGGAGGGGTCTGGGATAGTGACAGCTGGGAGGGACTATTCTCAGCTGTCGTATCTGAGCGCCTCTGCAAAGACAGTGATTATGTATGAGTGTGGTGAAAGTGTTGAATAATGATGAAAGTATTTTCTTTTTGGGGATTTTCTTTCTTTTTGGGTCACCCTGCCTTCGTGGGAGACGGTAGACTTGTTGGAAAAAAAAAAAAAAAATTTGATACCTCATGACTTCTAAAGCCTGAGGCATAGTCAGGTGTTGCATACATTAAAAATATCTTTTTTAACACGTCGACCATCTCCCAAGGGAGGGTGATCCAAAAAATAAACACTCACCATTATTCAACACTTTCACCATCATTCACACAATCACTATCTATGCAGGTTCGCCAAGATACAACAGTTCAGATGTCATTCCAAACAATCAATATCTCAAACTCCTCCTTTAAAGTACAGGCATTTTACTTCCCACCTCCAGGACTCAAGTCCAGCTAGCTGGTATTGGAAAATAATATATTTATCACACACAGACCCATAATGATATTAGAACATGCCCATGACACCCTGCCACTGAACTTGAGAGTAGTGTTAATATTTATATGGGGGAAATATAAAAGTGTGTTTTACTTAGTGTAAGGAATTAGTAATTTTTATTGCACAAGAACTGTAGTGCATACTGACATGTGCTCTGCCTATTAAACAAATCAAATTTATAAACACCCTAGCAGCACCAACTGCAGAGTGAAAAACTGGGGGACAACCATTTCTTTGTAATACACAGTACACAATAGATGCACACTTTCAAAATAGAAAAACAGTATAATGTATTCTTTGGCAAAGATGCTTAATAGGCAAGACTGAAGTGGACAACTCCAGCTGACAAGGTATAAAAGATGCACAATGCCAGATAACCTTAAATAATGCAGTTGATTACTCACCTGTACAAATACCAGGTGGGATGCCAACACACATAAGATACTGAAGGGGTATCAGCACAGTAATAAAAATGACAAAGGCTTTCCAAACACGTGCGATGTCTTTCCTTTCTCGATTGTAAAAGTAGCAGAGCCACCCAGCATAGATGAGGGAATAAACATCCAGGCGAGTACCAATCACAGCCACCAGGCTCATAAGGCACACCTGAGTATATAAAAAAAATTATTTTGCTGCCCTAAGTAAATGTGTAGCTAAGGTGCCCTCAGTGAGTAGTTGGGCACATTCAAATTAATAATTTAATCATTTCATTTAGAAATTTATCAGGAAAAAAATAATTAGTACACAATTTAACAAAAAAAAAAGGGAAGCCCTTACCTCAACACCAAACTTATAGAAACCATAATTCAGGAGGAACTTTGTGCACTCAGGAATACCATCATCAGCCACTGCTCTTGTGATATTTGGGAAGAGAACTCCAGATGGCGGTGGTGGGAGTCCTGTTAGTTTACGCTGATACTCTTGCCTAATGACAACTACAGCCTGTACTGTTATCACAACAATGATGCCTGCACAAGACAACCCAAGACAGGAATAAATTTGTTATATTCCAAAACAATGCAAATACTTGTAAAGTACAACAAAGTACAGCGTCTCCTCACTTAACGATGGGGTTCTGTTCCTAAGAGCAGGTTGGTAAGCGCATTGGTCATTAAGCAAGGAGCATACTATAATGGTAGTGGGTTTGTCTCAACCATCTTTAGAAATTTTTTTAATGTCACCTCTGCACCATTTATAACATTTCTAGTGTATTTTTAAATAATAATAATAATAATAATAATTTTTATTTCATCGCAATTTTACAGAGATTTACATAGAAGTGCAAGGAGAGCCACTGACATGCCAGGGCATAACGGGCAGCTTAATCTAAAAACTTATGGACTATGTACATAATATTTGATAGATTGATGGGAATTTGATTTGCTTAAACATTGGGCAGATTACAATATGATGATATTTCATTTGGCAAATTATAAATGTTTATATAATAGTGTATTGTATACTGTAATAAACAGAATAGAGGAAATAAGCTCTAA
This sequence comes from Cherax destructor, assembly GCA_009830355.1. Taxonomy (NCBI): domain Eukaryota; kingdom Metazoa; phylum Arthropoda; class Malacostraca; order Decapoda; family Parastacidae; genus Cherax; species Cherax destructor. Next base: position 55,296 of record WNWK01003641.1, read on the forward strand.
TATTCATTATTTAGGTTTGCATACTGGTAAGTCTGAGTGGGCGGAAAACAAGTATGTCGCTAAGTGAAGAGAGGCTGTATTTGAAATTACAAGAGTAAGCTATGCTTATAGTGTCCCATCTTTATTAAATTTATGACAGTTTATAATTAATTTTGAAACATATAGTAGTACAGTGGACCCCCAGTGTTCGTCCAGCTCCAAACTCGCCCTTTTATGTAAGTGTATTTTTTTAAATGCTTTTGTAAGTGTATTTTTGGGGGTCTAAAAGGACTAGTCTACTTTACATTATTCCTTATGGGAATAAATTCGTTTGGTAATGGCACTTGAACAGCATTCTGGAACGAAAAAATAAAGAAAACTGGGGGTCCACTGTACAGTACTTACTTTCTCAGCTTATTTTAACCATCAAGTTTAATAATATTTATGAAGTACTCTTTCTGCACCATTTTTTCAGAAACTAACTTGTAGCCTGTACTATTTGTTTTAAAAAATAACCTTCCTGGTTCACTTTTGTATTTTTTTCCATTATGTTATTATATTTCCTCTCATTCCTAATATGGGAAAGAGATAGAACAAGGGCCCAGAAATGTCCTTGTCTAGCTCAATTTACTTATTCACTGTGAGGCCTGGTCACAGACCGGGCCATGGGGGCGTTGACCCCCGGAACCCTCTCCAGGTATATCATGTTCAAATAACTTTGTTCTATATTCCTCTAGTGTGTAGGGAAAGAAAGGGTAAAAATTGTTGTTGTAGCTTACCTATGTAGCCCTTAAGGTACTTTGGTAGATTGGGAGCCTTGCTAAGGCCAAGCCATACAGCATTATTGGCAGTCTCATTCAGGGGATAAGGTGTCCACGTCAGGTTATCATACAGCTGACAAATTGTAGTAAGGCATCAAAATTGTATCTACACTAATATGAAACAGCTTACATTTCATGTCAAAGATGTTTCATTCTAACAAACTTTTTATATTAAAATTATTTAAATACCAAATTCAATAGAAATTAATGACAAAACCTAATAGCGCATCTGAACAATAAGTAGTGTGACATTTTGTGTACAGGACTTTTTACATCTGGGAAAGTGTAACACCCAAAGGGCCAAACTATATACTGAAACTTCACATTTACATTACACGAAATAGATAAAATCATAAATTAGAACTTACCGAACAGTTAGCAGCCCATCCTTCAGGATCTATATAATCTATTTGATATATCATCCTGACAATGAGGAGGAGGGATGACAAGACAACGCAGGTGCGACAAATGGCAATCTGAATCTTCTCTGGGCAAGGCACTGCTATTGTAGCCAGCAGAGCAAAGGCCCAGTGAAGAGCACAAACCTGAGAATTCATATTGTATAAAACATTGGTCTATATCTTATCTACATCACCCTGCCTTTGTGGGATACAACTAGTGCACTGAAAAAAAAAAAATTGTATATGCTGCAAAACTGTAAAGATATCACCTCAACAACAACAAAAAATGAGACGTAAATTTTTTTTTTTTTTTCAACAAGTCGGCCGTCTCCCACCGAGGCAGGGTGACCCAAAAAGAAAGAAAATCCCCAAAAAGAAAATACTTTCATCATCATTCAACACTTTCACCACACTCATACATAATCACTGTCTTTGCAGAGGAGCTCAGATACGACAGCTGAGAATTGTCCCTCCCAGCTGTCACTATCCCAGACCCCTCCTTTAAAGTACAGGCATTGTACTTCCCATTTCCAGGACTCAAGTCCAATTAAATCAATTAACTGGTTTCCCTGAATCCCTTCACAAAATGTTACCCTGCTCACACTCCAACAGATCGTCATGTCCCAAAAACCATTCGTCTCCATTCACTCCTATCTAACACGCTCACACATGCTTGCTGGAAGTCCAAGCCCCTCGCACACAATACCTCCTTTACCCCTTCCCTCCAACCTTTTCTAGGACGACCCCTACCCCGCCTTCCTTCCCTACAGATTTATACGCCTCCAAGTCATTCTACTTTGATCCATCTCTCTAAATAACCAAACCATCTCAACAACCCCTCTTCAGCCCTCTGACAAATACTTTTAGTAACTCCACACCTTCTCCTAATTTCCACATTCCAAATTTTCTGCATAATATTTACACCACACATTGCCCTTAGATAGGACATCTCCACTGCCTCCAGCCTCCTCCTCGCTGCAGCATTTGCAACCCATGCTTCACACCCATATAAGAGTGTTGGTACCACTATACTTTCGTACATTCCCTTCTTGGCCTCCATGGATAACGTTTTTTGTCTCCACAGATACCTCAACGCACCACTCACCTTTTTTCCTTCATCAATTCTATGGTTAACCTCATCCTTCATAAACCCATCCGCTGAAATGTCAACTCCCAAATATCTTGAAAACATTTACTTCTAACATAATCCCTCTCTCCAATGTGATATCCAATTTTTCTTTATTTAAATCGTTTGATACCCTCATCACCTTACTCTTATCTATGTTGACTTTTAACTTTCTACCTTTACACACACTCCCAAACTCGTCCACTAACCTTTGCAACTTTTCTTTAGAATCTCCCATAAGCACAGTATCATCAGCAAAAAGTAACTGTCAACTCCCATTTTGCATTTAATTCTCCATAATTTAATCCCACCCCTCTCCCCAACACCCTAGCATTTACTTCTTTTACAACCCCATCTATAAATATATTAAACAACCATGGTGACATTACACATCCCTGTCTAAGACCTACTTTTACCAGGAAGTAATCTCCCTCTCTCCTACATACCCTAACCTGAGCCTCACTATCCTCATAAAAACTCTTTACAGCCTTCAGTAACTTACTACCTATTCCATACACTTGCAACATTTGTCACATTGCTCCCCTATCCACTATCATATGCCTTTTCTAAATCCATAAATGCAATAAAAACTTCTCTACCTTTATCTAAATACTGTTCACATATATGCTTCACTGTAAACACTTGATCTACACATCCCCTACCCACTCTAAAGCCTCCTTGCTCATCTGCAATCCTACTCTCTGTCTTACCTCTAATTCTTTCAATAATAACCCTGCCATACACTTTACCTGGTATACTCAGTAAACTTCTTCCCCTATAATTTTTACACTCTCTTTTATCCCCCTTCCCTTTATATAAAGGAACTATACATGCTCTCTGCCAATCCCTAGGTACCTTCCCCTCTTTCATACATTTATTAAACAAAAATACCAACCACTCCAGCACTATATCCCCCCTGCTTTTAACATTTCTGTCATGATTCCGTCAATTCCAGCTGCTTTACCCCCTTTCATTCTACGTAATTTTTATTTGCTGAATAATCAATTACCAAATATTACCCATCACAGCATCAATCAGAAAGAAAAATAATGTACATATTTAAAAATAGGGCAAAATTTCACCGGAGATATCTGATAGCACGTGGAAAAGCATTTACCAAAATTTTTTTTATCTCCTATCTCTGCTAACAAACAGTTTAACAAAACTGTCAAAGACAGATACTAACATCATAACAAGCAAGCATTATAACAGAACCGAGGACGATCTTCATCAAATGTAGTTCAAGGAAGCGCCATCCCAATTCCATAGCCGCAGCCATGGTGTCCTGTATTTGAGCCAGTATCTTTAGTCCATGGTATTCCAACACAGCTGAAAGAATACATCCCAAAATAAGTTATTGCACTTGATAACTACCACATATACACTTAAAGCTACTGTATATCAAAATACTAATCAGGGAATGAGGATACCAGCAAGGATGACACAGGAAGCAGGAGGAAACCATTTTGAAAAGATGGAGAAAGTAAAGGTACTGAGTCACACCAGAAATAGTTGGTAAAGAACCCAGAAATGACAAAGACAAATAAGGATGATAAAAACAATAGTGGGAATGGCTATAAAGAAAAGAAGATTATACAATTTCTAAGATTTTTTTATAAAACATTGTCCATCTTGAAAAGTGGTAAACTATAAGACTCTCTCACCTTTGATATCATCAAGAGTACAAGAATCTAAAAGATTGGGACAGCTGGGAGCAGCTACCTTGGTCTCTTGTTTTCCTATCTCAGTAATGACTGGCTGATCTTGTCTGAAAAACAAATTCAAAGAACAGTAACAATTGCTATTGAAGTACTGACCAACAACAATATTCCTTTCCAAGCTAAATGAGTATATACTTTACAAAAGGAGGCAAAGGCTTTCTTGAAATTAAAAATAAAGCACATTCATATTCCTTCCATATTGACAATAATTAAGTTTATTCAGGTAGAGTTACACAAATTATCATACATATCATATGTGTAGATTACCTAGAATAACCCCATTTCCACTGGGGGTCCATAGTGAATCAGTCCAAATGTAAAATATACAACTTCTTCTTTGAATACAATACTTCCATTAAAGTATATATTTCATAAACTATTTTGGCTATTTCTTAGCAAAATAAAAGATATTAATTTATACATTTAAAGTCAAACTCCATGGGGAAGTGTAGAAGAATACTTCCTGAGTAGGCCATGCGTGTTGCAAGAGGCAGCTAAAATGCCATGAGCAAAAGGCTAGTAACCCCTTCTCCTGTATAAATTACTAAATGTAAAAAGAAAAACTTTTGTTTCTCTTTTTTCATGTCACTGCCTCTGTGGGAGATGGCTGGTGTTAAAAAATAAAACTTAAAAATCTAATATACAATAAGTAGCATTTTAATGAAGTAAAATGCCATATATGATTTATCTAATAAGCTAATATGAAATAGTTACAAAATATCTATACATGTCATTATCTTCTATGGTATAGCAAGCAGCATGAATATGAACACTTACATTTTCTCAATATCAGAGAGCTCAAGGAAGTCCTTGTGGAAATAGTGAACCTGGATGATGGTGACAATCACAAAGAAGGTAGGAGTCATCAGCTTGATGAAGAGCCGCCCAGTGTCGTAAACCTACGGGGAAAAAAAACTAACCTAGATTCTTCTTCTTTATTTTTAACACAGTTTGTGGCTCCATGCAGGTTTCCTCAATTCATTGCTAATACAAATGATTTACCGAGTCAAGACAAACTAGATGCATTATGGTCGTGGTGTGATCAGAGGACATCGCACATGCCAATATTTACATGAATCCAGTGATGATAAAAGTGTTTCTTATGTTTTGAGTCACTACCTCAGTGAGAAACTGCCAATGTGCTAAAAAAAAAAATCAGACAAGCTACAGAATGATTCACAGCTAAAATATACAGGTTATAATAATGAATAGATGAAAACGAAAAATATGCTTTGGTTAACAGTAAAAGAAGAGACTTAGAACCACATGTAGGATAATAAATGAAGAAATGAAGATTTCTTAACAGAAGAGCCCACAGAAAAAAAAAAAACAGTACTAAAATGACAATACTGTACTTTGTTTTCTGTTAACAAGCAAAACTAGAACAATGGAATGGGATACAATAGATAATGCTACAATCACAAGACATTATGACTCATGACATTGTAATGACACTATTGCAAACAAACCATGGAACGATGGGGGGAGGGGTTGAACCCATGGTGAGTAGTCCTAAAACTCCCGGCCAGTGGCTTACACACTGGCTGGAAGTTTTAAAACTCGCTCGCCATGGATTCAAACTCCACCCGTTCTGTGGTTTGTTTCAAAATTAAAAAATATACACTATAGATTAAATACTGATGATGAAACACCTACAAATAGGTAATCACAAAACAAATGATTATTATCAGTTTCCTCAGAAATACATACACAATTATAATTTATAGTTTTGTTTTATCCCATGCTATCATACCTCAAGACCCATGTCATTCTGAAGTTGGATAGGGATGCCAGTATAGTTCTGCCAGTACTCAGGAAAGTTGTCAAACTGGTATGTGTAGGTAAGTACCAACACTAACATCTGGTAAATAATGACCGTCAGCCAGAACCCATATAGGAAGTTCCGCCAGGCAGAATACGACAGCTGTAGAGATGCATCCAATGAATATAACATGAATGTGCCATATGTATTTGTGTAATTATTGCATTAACATTTATTTTTGAATGCAACTAGTATATTAAATGCTTCTATACTTACTTGAAAGGTAATGGTGAAAATAAGGAACAGGACCATATACATGATCCTGAAAATCACAACCTCAGAGCCTTGGATACCAAAGACAAAAAGCATAATAGCAACAACCCAAATCCAAAATTTCACCAAGAGACTTCGCACCCACTGCCCTAATCGCTGCATTAATGGTGATGCATTCGAGTCATCTGTTTGGAAAAATTTATGTAACATCAGTGAATAATTAATACTATAAATACTTAAGGCAAGTATAAAAAGATAAGCAGCAGCTGGAGTAATACAAGTGCTAATATGAAGTTAAACTATATGTTATTCAATTTGGTGATTTCACTAAAGACTGCTGGATGTTTTAGCAATGAGTGAAGCTGAAGTTATATTAGACGTTATTGAGAAGGAGTTAAAGACATTAAGAGACGTATCTGAAACAGACTGCTAAGTTATGGAAGTGGTGGTCATAAGAAAAACTGTCAGTTTGTTAAATTCATGAACATGTAAGTTGACAGCTATCTTACAAGCTTCTAGTTACATTCAGTATACACTTTCCCATTTTTTACTAGATTTTATTGCTCAAATCTTTACTTTCAAACTTAAGAGGCCTGGTGTAAGACCAGACCAGGACAATTAACCCCAGAACCATTAATAGTTTATCTTCACCATGTGCAGAAGAGACAAGTGTAGTGACAGGCTGGCCAGTGGTGGTGGTGCTGACCGCAACAGTGAATGGTTGCAAGGCTGCGGCAGTGGACATCTCACGTTTTGTGACTTCAATCACCTCTTGCACATACTGACGTAATGTAATCCAGAACATGGTTGTATACAGCACCTAAGAAAAAATAATTTGAAAATCTGTAAAGTACATACTGTAGTTACGTTTTTCAAAGACAATCCTTGCCAAGTTTTCTAGGATACACTAACATTATATGAGCTTCCTAACTCATATTTCCAAGTTTTTTATGTATTCCTTATTGAATACAACTGCTACATCTTTACTACTACTATTCCTGCCAAGGAATAATGAATTGTAATGAAGTTTGCACTACTTGTTGCTAACAAAAACTCTTAACAGCAACAAGAATTTGTGCATTTACCCAGTAACAGTGTCTACACATCATTTATTTCCATATTAATAAATATCATAAGTGAGTCTTCAGTTGTGGAATGAGAAGACAGAGAATGTAAACAGAATGTGAACAAACCGAGGGTAGTCAGACCACCATGTTCATACACATTCATTTCACATTATGCACGTTTTTTGTGACTTTTTTCCCCTACAATACAAACACCTTACACTGTGTACAAGTTGTCTTCACATTGGTGCAGTAGAATAAATAACAGCAACATTCCCATTCTCATGCAACACCATTTTTAGAGTACATGAAGCTATGAGTTAATTCATATGAAAGGAACATTTTTCTACAGTTACCACCCTTCCCACCCAGTAATACAATAGTGTACACATCTTATGTTGGACTAGACAAAACAAATTCTTGCCGTCACTACTACACGCTGCCTGGCAACCACATGTCGTATTTACGTCAATTTGTTCTACTAAGGTTGCATGTACGTACGTACGTATTATGTTTATATGATATGTAGCATGCTTCTTGTATAATTTTGAAAAAACCATAGATGGATTAATGAAAAAGTCTATATTAACGTAATATACAATATTTAAAGCGCCCCAGACTGATTATTATTATTATGCTTACTGTGTCTTCAACACTAGTGAGACACTTAATGATTTTAATGTGTACCTGCAAGTCAGCACATTAAGTTTATTTAGGTACAGGTACACATAAGTACAGAGTATATATAAAATACAAAATTTTAAAACCCTTGAAATTCTGGAAAGTTTCCAGACACAACTGAGAGATGAGGGAGCTCATGGAGGATATAAACAGTGGCACGTGGACGCCATAATAGCGAATCAGGGAGCTGTATGTATAAATGAATTTTTGGTCATAATTTGAAATGTACTTTTGTTTTTCTTTTTGGGTCACCCTGCTTCGGTGGAATATGGCCAATTTGTTGAAGGATGAAAGAATAATTTGAAATGTCTGTATTAGTGAACTGCCATAAAGTGGGGGCCCCGTACAGTTCATTTTTTATAACATACTGGAAACAAGAGGTTAATCAGGAATTATATTGAACATGTTTCCAAAAACATACCAGTAACAAAGAAAATTTAAGTTTGGGAGAAATTCTACAATTATTTGGAGGAGGTAATAAGAACAAGGAAAAAATAAAAGCCGTTCACACTAACACAAACATGCAAAGTTAAAATACGTAAACTATTAAAATTCTGTTGAATCTTTATCAAATGACTTCTGTAGTATTAAAGAAAGCTATTAATACAGGAACATGCAATATACTGACCTTGACAAGCAGAGGCTTGCAGGGTAAGTAAGGATACTTGACCAGACCAATCTGACCTAGATTAACAGCTTCCACCTGACTAGGTAGCTCATCATCTGTCAGGTCCATGCAATATATATACTGAAGAACCAGCAGCAGCTGTAACAATAATCAAAATATTTATAAAAATAATTACAGACATACCAGTAGATACTGGACAATGTGAATATAGTGTACTTTGTTATATTTTCATTATATATGTATGGGATTTAGGGAAATCAGTTAGCCAGACTTGAGTCCTGGAGGTGGGAGGTACAGTGCCTGCACTCTAAAGAAGGGGTGGGAATATTTGCAGTTTGGAGGGGCATCTGAACCATAGTATCTACGCACCTCTGGCAAGACAGAGTCAATGATGGAGAAAGTGTTTATTTTGGGTCACCCTACCTCAGTGGGAGACAGCCAGTGATAAAAAATATTCATGAAAGGATTCAGAGAAACAAGTTAGGTGGAGTTGAGTCTTAAGAGGTGGGAAGCACAATACAGTGGCTATACTCTCAAGGAATGTTGCAATTTAGAGGGAAATTTGAATCATGATCACACACTTCTGGCATGACTATTGCTGAATGTGTTTACCTTTTATGGTCACCCACCCTTGCTTGCAATTGGTTGATTCAATGTTAAAAAAAAAATCCTTGCCTCTTGTTTCTGAGCACAGTATTATCTTTAGGTTTTAGTTCGTTCCATCTAAACCAGTGAAAACATACATTCCATACATAGTGTATGGAGAGTACCCTATTAAAACATCTTCATACATCAATAAAGGGTTCTTGATCAGAGGAACTAGAGCTACCCTTCCTCTCATCAGATTTAACCAGATGATCTCCAATGTCCCAGTGTTGAATGATCCTTGAAGGTTTAGTGTTTCCACAAATATACAATAAGAAGTAATCCGGTTACTGGTTAGCTGGACTTGAGTCCTGGAAATGGGAAGTACAATGCCTGCACTTTAAAGGAGGGGTTTGGAATATTGGCCGTTTGGAGGGACTTTCTAAACTGTCATATCTGAGCACTTCTGCAAAGACTAATTATGTATGAGTGAGGTGAAAGTGTTGCATGATGATGAAAGTATTTTCTTTCTGGGGATTTTCTTTCTTTTTAGGTCACCCTGCCTCAGTGGGAGATGACTGACTTTTTTTTTTTATTTTTATTAACACATCGGCCGATTCCCACCAAGGCAGGGTGGCCCGAAAAAGAAAAACTTTCATCATCATTCACTCCATCACTGTCTTGCCAGAAGGGTGCTTTACACTACAGTTATAAAACTGCAACATTTACACCCCTCCTTCAGAGTGCCGGCACTGTACTTCCCATCTCCAGAACTCAAGTCCGGCCTGCCGGTTTCCCTGAATCCCTTCATAAATGTTACTTTGCTCACACTCCAACAGCACGTCAAGTATTAAAAACCATATGCCTCCATTCACTCCTATCAAATACGCTCACACATGCTTGCTGGAAATCCAAGCCCCTCGCACACAAAACTTCCTTTACCCCCTCCCTCCAACCTTTCCTAGGCCGACCCCTACCCCGCCTTCCCTCCACTACAGATTTATACACTCTCGAAGTCACTCTGTCTCGTTCCATTCTCTCTAGATGTCCAAACCACCTCAACAACCCTCCTCAGCTCTCTGGACAATCGTTTTGGTAATCCGCACCTCCTCCTAATTTCCAAACTCCGAATTCTCTGCATTATATTCACACCACACATTGACCTCAGACATGACATCTCCACTGCCTCCAGCCTTCTCCTCGTTGCAACATTCATCACCCATGCTTCACACCCATATAAGAGCGTTGGTATAACTATACTCTCATACATTCCCTCTTTACTTCCATGGACAAGGTTCTTTGTCTCCACAGACTCCGAAGTGCTCCACTCACCCTTTTCCCCTCATCAATTCTATGATTCACCTCATCCTTCATAGACCCATCCGCCGACATGTCCACTCCCAAATATCTGAATACATTCACCTCCTCCATACTCTCTCCCTCCAATCTGATATCCAATCTTTCGTCACCTATTCTTTTTGTTATCCTCATCACCTTACTCTTTCCTATATTCACTTTCAATTTTCTTCTTTTACACACCCTACCAAATTCATCCACCAACCTCTGCAGCTTCTCTTCAGAATCTCCCAAAAGCACAGTGTCATCAGCAAAAAGCAACTGTGACAACTCCCACTTTGTACAGTGGTACCCCGGTTTACGATGGTCCCCAAACTCACCCTTTTATGTAAGTTTATTTTTTTAAATGCTTTTGTAAGTGTAATTTTGGGGGTCTAAAAGGACTAGTCTATTTTACAACTTTTCTTAAGGAGATAAATTCGTTTGGTAATGGCACTTGAACAGCATTCTGGAATGAAAAAATATCGTAAACCGGGGTACCACTGTATTTGCTTCTTTATCTTTTAGCCCAACACCTCTTGCCAAGACCCTCGCATTCACTTCTCTTACAACCCCATCTATAAATATATTGAACAACCACGGTGACATCACACATCCTTGTCTAAGGCCCACTTTTACTGGGAAATAGTCCCCTTCCCTCCTACACACTCTAACCTGAGCCTCACTATCCTCATAAAAACTCTTCACTGCTTTCAGTAACCTTCCTCCTATTCCATACACCTGCAACATCTGCCACATTGCCCCCCTATCTACCCTATCATACGCCTTTTCCAAATCCATAAATGCCACAAAAACATCTTTACCCTTATCCAAATACTGTTCACCTATATGTTTCACTGTAAACACTTGGTCTACACACCCCCTACCTTTCCTAAAGCCCCCTTGTTCATCTGCTATCCTGCTTTCTGTTTTACTCTTAATTCTTTCAATAATAACTACCATACACTTTACCAGGTACACTCAACAGACTTATTCCCTATAATTTTTGCACTCTCTTTTGTCCCCTTTGCCTTTATACAAAGGAACAATACACGCTCTCTGCCAATCCCTAGGTACCTTACCCTCTTCCATACATTTATTAAATAATAGCACCAACCACTCCAAAATTATATCCCCACCTGCTTTTAACATTTCTATCTTTATCCCATCAATCCCAGCTGCCTTACCCCCTTTCATTCTACCCACTGCCTCCACGAACTTCCCCCACACCCACAACTGGCTCTTCCACACTCCTACAAGATGTTATTCCTCCTTGCCCTACACACGAAATCACAGCTTCCCTGTCTTCATCAACATTTAACAAATCCTCAAAATATTCTCTCCATCTTCCCGATACCTCTAACTCTCCATTTAATAACTCTCCTCTCCTATTTTTAACTGTCAAATCCATTTGTTCTCTAGGCTTCCTCAACTTATTAATCTCATTCCAAAACTTTTTCTTATTTTCAACAAAATTTGCTGATAACATCTCACCCACTCTCTCATCTGCTCTCTTTTACATTGCTTCACCACTCTTTTAACCTCTCTTTTTCTCTCCATATACTCTTCCCTCCTTGCATCACTTCTACTTTGTAAAAACCTCTCATATGCTAACTTTTTCTCCTTACTACTCTCTTTACATCATCATTCCACCAATCGCTCCTCTTCCCTCCGCACCCACTCGCCTGTAACCACAAACTTCTGCTGAACACTAACACTACATTTTTAAATCTACCCCATACATTTTCGACCCCATTGCCTACACTCTCACTAGCCCATCTATCCTCCAATAGTTGTTTATATCTTACCCTAACTGCCTCCTCTTTTAGTTTATAAACCTTCACCTCTCTTTTACTTACTGATTCTATTTTCCTTGTATCCCATCTACCTTTTACTCCCACTGTAGCTATAACTAAAAAGTGATCTGATATATCTGTAGCCCCTCTATAAACATGTACATCCTGAAGTCTACTCAACAGTCTTTTATCTACCAATACATAGTCCAACAAACTACTGTCATTATGCCCTACATCATATCTTGTATACTTATTTATCCTCTTTTTCTTAAAATATGTATTACTTATAACTAAACCCTTTCTATACAAAGTTCAATCAAAGGGCTCCCATTATCATTTACACCTGGCACCCCAAACTTACCTACTACACCCTCTCTGCATGTTTCTCCCACTTTAGCATTTAGGTCCCTACCACAATTACTCTCTCATTTGGTTCAAAAGTTCCTATACATTCGCTTAACATCTCCCAAAATCTCTCTCTCTCCTCTACACTCCTCTCTTCTCCAGGTGCATACACGCTTATTATGACCCACTTTTCGCATCCGACCCTTATTTTAATCCACATAATCCTTGAATTTACACATTTATATTCCCTCTTTTCCTTCCATAACTGATCCTTCAACATTATTGCTACCCCTTCCTTAGCTCTAACTCTCTCAGATACTCCTGACTTAATCCCATTTATTTCTCCCCACTGAAACTCGCCTACCCCCTTCAGCTTTGTTTCGCTTAGGGCCAGGACATCCAACTTCTTTTCATTCATAACATCGGCAATCATCTCTTTCTTATCATCCGCACTACATCCACGCACATTCAGACAACCCAATTTTATAAAGTTTTTCTTCTTCTCGTTTTTAGTAGATTTGTACAGGAGAAGGGGTTACTAGCCCATTGCTCCCGGCATCTTAGTCGCCTCATACGACACGCATGGCTTACGGAGGAAAGATTCTTTTCCACTTCCCCATGGACAATAGAGAAAATAAAAAGAACAAGAGCTATTAAGAAAAAGAAGAAAAACCTAGATGTGTGTATGTATATATATGCATGTGTATGCCAGTGTAGTGTGACCTAAAGTGTAAGTAGTATATACCAAACATACCATGCATATTGTATTTCAAAAAATAGCACTATTCTACTTTACTGATAAAGTGAAATGGATTACCTGAAGAATTACAACATGTGCAACATCTGTGATACAGAGATATTGCACATGTGTCTTAGTTCATCTTGTCAGTACTGTATACCATTCATGTACAATGGGTTACTTACCTCAGCATAGACGACTAGAAATGGGGAACATCGCAGCATAGCAGCACGTTGGTTGGGAATCATCCACAGGACACATGCCCACAAAAGCAGCACAAATGTCAGCCAGCTGTGGTACGTTATACTCCATGCCTGTTCAAAAATAAAATTCACATTGTTGTTCAGGGTTTTAGCGAGTTATCTTGGGTTGTTATTACTTCAAGGTTAATAAACTGAAGCCACCACCATTTACTACACTAGATTGAAATTAATTAACCCTTCCTCCACTCATGTTTTCTATAACTACAATTACTATAATCACCTGTTTGTAGTTACAGGTGAAGTGTCTTGTATAATGAACATATTAAAGTTCCAATGGTAATAGAATTTACTAGCTCATATTTCAGTGTCTTCCATTGTTCCATCAGTATTTGAAAACTGAAATTTCCCAGTATCCTTCTGACTCCAATTTTTCTTAATTTATATTTGTGGCCTCTTGTTATCCCTGTTGAAAATACTAAAATCCTCCTTCACTCCTCTTATAACTGTACATGTTGTTGTCATACCTCCTCTTGTTCCTCCTTTCATAACTCATTTTTGTAGATGTTTCATTTTGTAGCTTTCTGGACTTTCTATCTGATCCACACATTTCAGAAGTGGATACCAAGTAGCAGCTGTTTTTATTATTTTATTAATTTTGGCCGAATACACGTATCAATAGCTTTTCATCATCTCCCCATCCATGTACATATATAAAAGCCATTTTCTTTTTAGCCAGTACAGTATACCATAAGTATTTGTCATTTATGTGCTTGAAGTGCATGCCTTTTTTAAAACTTTCTCGCTTCCCAGTGAAAATACACATTGTATATGATAACCAAAGCACTATACACAATTATCTTGTATAGCTTCGAAACACTTCTTACAAAGATCCTACATGATTTTATCTAAAGGAAGTTCTTAGTGGAAACTAGTCATTAAATTAATAAAAAAATCAGATATAATATCCGAATGGGTAGCATAGAAGCCATATGATAAGAATAAACAGATGGTGGTTTGAAAATAATGAAATACAGACTTTCACCTTCAAGCAGGGTAGAGGCTCGTAACCATGGATACCTGTACCCCCTGGAGGTATGAAAAACCTAAGCTGGGGGTGCGAGATTGAGCTGTATGAGCTGAACACTTCCATACAAAAGAACAGGAATGAATATGATCACTATCAGGAAAAAAGTAATGATTTTTCTCAGCTAGATGAATATTACAAACATATCTTTACAGAAACATGAAATGGAAAATATGTTTCATTTTTTGGGTCATCCTATCATGTAGTGATGTAGCGAGTGATGATGAAAATTTCTTCTTTTTTTTGGGTCACCCTGACTCAGTGGGAAAACTTCTGATGTGATCAAAAAAAAAAATTACAACACAAGATTCAAATTTATTTTGTAGACAATTTTCTACCAGAGGGTTATACAAAGTGAAACTGACCATCATAACAATGTTGGTGGCTATATAGGAAGAGCGAATGACCAGCTGAAACACACTGATAAGTGGCGCTATAAGTCGCTGCAGTGGGTTGTCTTCCTCGCTCCCTTCTTCATCCCTAACACCACCACCATTATCTCCAATAACTTCTCCACTTCCATCTGCACTCTCCAGTTGTGTTGCTGGTGAGCTGGGGAGAAGCTTCTCAGTTTTCTCAGTCTTTTCCACAACCTGCAAGTTTTAAAGTGTGATATACTGTATGCATATTCGTGAGGAGGAAATATACCCGTAGGGGTCGTACAGCACCTCAAATTGTGACAGATGCAAAGGAAGAATGTTCATTTCTAACAAATAATTATTTGGAGTGTGTGTGTGTTTGTAGTTAAGATATGTTCTGCCATTTGAATAATAGGGCTACTGTATACTATATGTATGCCTGCAAACCGATGGATGGAGAATATACGAGGGCTAGAGGGCAGCAAGGGCCAACTTAACGTCTGGATATTATATTCAGGTGAAGGGCTAAACCCATATGGGATCATACATCAAAACGATGCTAAAAAAACACCTTCTCATCCAAACCTAAGTGCTCAATATCAAACATTCTCAACAAAGTAGAATAATCACTTACTGTAAAAACCTGACTAATCACTTAAATGTAAAAACCTGTTATGAATAATACATACTAAGCTAACTGTTCCTATAACATTTACATTATAATGACCACGTAAACTGTAACTGCAATGCAATTAATTGTTTTAAATTGTTATCTCACTCAATTAGTTGCATTGCTACAATTAATTGATATGTTTTAAATTGTTATCTCACTCAATTAGTTACATTGCTACAACTAATTGATATGTTCAACTTATAATCAAACTTTATAACTTAGATACGCAATTATACTTATTTTATAAATTATCAACCATAACTTTTTACCATGTAGTCTATAATTAAGTAGTCCTAAGAATGCCCGCAATGCACAGCATATTAGGGGCTTTTGGCATGTACATCTCATCAATAACTATGTATCTTGTCTACCCAACCATGTATCATTGTACCATGTCTCAATAAAGTAATTATTATTATTATTATTATTATTATTACAGCACCCATGTAATCAGCGAGTAATCAGCTTTGATCCAAGGAAGGCGAGGATAACTTCAATCCCTTGGCTGGAGACCATCAGCATCAAAGTAGCCCTCCCCCCTCTCTTAAAGAGACTCAACATCCGAGCTTTGGTAAACAATGCCTTAAAAACATCCTTTATGCACACAAGAAAAAAAAATGCATGTATTTTGGTTTTAATGCTTTTCAAATTTTTATTATTTTTACATATAAATGGATTTTTAAAGGTGTTTTATATCATACTTAAGATGTTGAGTTTGCCTGATATATGCAATGTCCTTTATATTATGAGATTTAAATTATTTCAATCACTGCATTTACAAAATATACAAGAAGGCCCATAGGACACAGCACAAACTGTGTGGAAGCAGACAAGCATGTTGGTTCATATTCTTGCAAGAAAAGCAGACAAATTAAGTATAAAACATGGAAAATCCTGAAATAGAAAGCAAGGAATATAAATACTGTATATAACCTTATTTTTATCTATTATAGTCCATGAGAGTTTTCTGGACTCATTTCAAACAAACACATTAGAAACAAAAATGGCAAATTAATTCATTGTAAGCTAAAACATTATTGCAAAGACAGAACATTTATTTTGCAAACATTTTCAATTATAATTCAGCTCAGTATATACTTTACATAAACTAGACACTGTACATAGCTCTGAAACTTCCACAATAACCTCCAGCAAAACTAGACTGAGCATAACACCCACTAAGCTTTATATATAAAACAAATCAAACATCCAACATTACAAATGCATTTGAGAACAAAAAAAATCATTAGAGTATTAATTCGTGATTATGCTTGGGCCTTTCAGACAAGACAAAGTGCAACTTAATAATGTAAAACAGTGACCAGTACTGACAGTTCACCTCACAGACATGACTCGTATGAAGCTAGACACAAGGACAACATGTCAATACTCAAAGACCAAGAATATTGTAAACGTAGATATTAGTCATGGAAGCTTATAAAAATTATATTACTATTAATATATTAACAAATTATATATTATAAAAAGCACTAAACCCATATGGGTCACACAGCTAGAATATGGAAGTGTACAAGATCTGCGCAAAAATAAACATTTAAATGAGCAACCCCATAGCGTTAAGAGAATGACACCAAATTTACAAAGGATCCTCATAATTACATGATGGCTGTCGAGTATTGCTGAGGAAACTTCATACTTACAATACCTGGAAGATTCACGGCTGCAAATGTTGAACTTCATACACCTAAAGGAATACACTACAGTATTTGTAATGTCAAAATTTATGCAGGAAAGCCACATGCGGCACCTGGAAGAGTGGAAGCTAGAAGTGAAGTTGTCTACATACCTTGAGGGCACCATGAGTAATACTTAAGGAAACTCGTGTTCAATACCTATTTCCTGAAGCAAAACTATAATCAGTTACAATATTATAGTAGTTCATTTCTACCTAGTGACTTCATGGAGGTTCTACATAGAATTGAGTGAGAAGGGTACACGGATTTTGGGGCGAGCAAAATTTGATTCATCTGACTGAACTACTGTACATTAGTTTGGAATATGTATGTTAACCTTAATACACACTAAGTACCAGTGATAAATTAAGGTTCTAATGTTCTCATGTACAGTACCTGGAAGGGATGGGGACTGATTTAAGTCTCAAATACAGCACCTGGAAAGGGTGGGAGACTTTAGGTTACTATACACAGTACCTGGAAGGGATGGGGACAGTTTGGAGGTCGCAAATACGGAACCTGGAAAGGGTGGGACTCACTCTAGGTTACTATACACAGTACCTGGAAGGGACGGGGACTTAGTTTGGAAGGCAGGGAACCATTAACACCAGATGACCTGATGCTGCGAGCCGAGGTGTTGTTACTCATCACGGAGGTGTTGCTTCGGGCAGAGTCACGGACCGAGGCATTGCGGCTGCGGGCCGAGGCAAACGAAGTATCCCAGCCTGTATCTGAATCCCGTCCCATTCCCATGCCCATGATGCCCAACACGCCCTCCTGATCAGCATGAGGAACACAATCACCTAACTACCACTACTACTAATACCTTGTGCTAAAATATAATATGGCATTTCATAAAAAGTAGGAGCTATCCATCATAAAAGATGCCAGATATTATTTCTATTACAACTTGAGGAAAACATGAAAAGTAGCTATCAAAACACTTAATACAAGTTGCAGTATATCTGTCACATTTTCCTGGAAGGTGCTGCTGGTTTGTTTGGTTGCTACAGTCAACACCTTCACTACAACCAACAACTGGCTAATCTATTGTTGCAAAAATGAATTAATACTGTTTCACTTGTGGACTAAGTACAGTAATACAAACTAAATTTTTGCCCGCTAGTGTTAGGACTCATCATAAAGTACTGAAACCAAACCTTGTGCATATCTATTTCACAGAATTATTCATGTTTACTGCACAGGATTATTCATCTTCTCCATTCAACCATGTGCATCTTTCCTTCACAGCACCACTCATCTCAAGATTAAGATTTGTTCGGATTTTTAATCTCTAGGGTTATCCACCCAGGATAACCCAAGAAAGTCAGTGCCTCGTCAAGGACTTATTTCCATTGGTGTCCTTCAATCTTGTCCCCCTGGATGTGACTCGCACCAGTCAGCTAACACCCAGGTACCTACCTACTGCTGGGTGAACAGGGACAGTAGGTGTAAGGAAATATGCCTAATGCTTCTACCTGGATACAGTGTGTGAAGCAAGAGCACTGTCTACCAAGGTAGGAAGCTGTTTACATTAACATAACCTGGATGACCGTCATTAGAAAGATTGTAAGATTGGAACATACCATGGATGATTATTACGAAGCTTAAACATCAACAGGCCCATTTGTTTTGTTTTTTAAGATGGGTGAGCAGCATCGGAGAGGAAAAAAAAAAATGTCTCCCCAATCTGCTATTACCTTTTTCAGGGTAAATGGAGTCAGCTATCCATTATTAGGTTATGTTAATTTCAGAGGTCTGAATAAAAAAAAACATATGAAGAGACAAATAGGCACACAATTTAAATTCTATACATTAGATGAACACAAGAAAATTCTTTAATATAGTCTTTTACAAATAAGAAATGCATTTTCTTTAGTAAACTCTATAAACATAAGCACTATACATATGCTGAAGGAAGAGTTCTTACTTTAATTTCAAAATGAGATATGCACATTATGGTTTGTTTCTAATTCAAAGTTATTTATATAAGCAGTAATTGTTATTACTGTACTTTTTCTAACTTCCATCCCACTCTAGAAACTAACTCTTAATCTCACTTAATATATCTAGAAAGAGGAAAAGTCTTGTCACAAACAGGTGACCCCCAAATTATCAAGGTCTGGCTATGGGACTTTCAATTACCTAATGCATTTAATTGGTTGGTTAGTCATGCAACTGTCCCTCACCAACCACTAGCTAACATGCAATGATCTCAAAACTGAGGAAACTCATGACAACACATCAGTTAGGCAGTACTGTACTACTACAATCACAATATTAATAATCTTTAATAGGTATTTTCAGAAGAGTGAGCATTGAAACACAGGAGTAATCAAGAGAAAATATGGCTACCAATAGACTGCAAAATATGAGGTGTAATAGAATTTTTTTATAACATCCATGCAATAAATATGAAGGTGTTGTTTACACAGAGTGCTCAAGAATACAAGATCTTAAGGAGTAGACAACACTGCTACAGCAGGACAAACACAAACATGCACCTACAGCAATACACAATTAATGACTAACAAACTAGTAAGACAACTAACAATGCAGTAGAAATGTGTTCCATCAGAGAAGCCTCAGAACCACTAGACATGATTATATTTTCAGTATATGCAAAAATATATAGCAGTCATTTTAGTACTATAAGTAGTAGTAGATAATGTAGAGCATGTGGCAACATTTGTATAAGTGAAGGAAAAGTCAGAAGATAGGAAATAAAAGCGATGACAATAATATGGGTAAGGGCGTCATTGCATATCAATATAAAAAAGAAGTGTGGTAATGTGATAGAAAATGGCTAAAAATCTGCTGATTTTGTGCATGTGTTTTTGTGTGTGTATAATATAAAAAAATATAGGCACACCAAGCAGTGTAGTTTATTTCCATTGGGGTCCTTATGTTCTCTTCCCCAGGATGCTACTCACTCCATTTACACTCTGGTGTACCTATTTACTCCTAAGTGAACATGGGCAGCACGTACAAGGAAACTTGCTCATACATCTTGTCCCGTCCATGATGCAACTTGCAATAGTTAACTAATACCCAGGTATATACTTGCTGCTAGGTGAACAGGCAGCAAGTGTAAGGACACTTGCATATACATCTTGGATCCCCTAAGGATTGAGCCCAGATCCTTTGGTGCAAGTTGAATGATCTATGACTGTGTTATGCAAAGAAATAAAATATGCATCTTAAAGAAACAAAAGCAGAATAGTATACAATACAGAAGACTTCTCTGAAAGTACTGCTAAGAGTTACATACTTGCTTACATCAGAATACTTGCTGATGGAAGATATTAAATGACTTTTCTTTACAGAAACCAAAATATTATGCATAACTATGGGCTTCTTCCTTGTATGAATATACAGTTAACCTAATATTTTAACACTAATATAACAATAATTTATCAATTTATCTTAAAAACAAATATTTCCTTCAAAAAGACTAGATGAGGGGAAAATTATTTGAAATACCTTTACTACAACCTCAGAGTCAACAACTATGTAAGAAAATTTCCAAAACTGTCAACATTTCAAGAATATGGTATGTACAAAAAACATTACTCAGCCTGTACCATCTTATCTATTCCTTCCTCACTTCTGGTACAGTATGTATGCTTGGAGATCTACAACAGTTAATCATCTAAAATTCATCATTACCCAACAAAAATTAGCTATTAGAATGATCACTCAAGCTGGTACCAGACAACACATCTCTACTCTAGAATGATCACTCAAGCTGGTACCAGACAACACACATCCCTACTCTTCAAAACTTTAAATTTACTCAACATTCAAAACATTCACACCTACTACTGTGCATATTACATATACGGGACACTAAATAGTAGTATATCAACCCAGCACACTGACTCTTCCCAGAGTTACACTATAACACAGACAATACTAGAAACAAGTATCTCTTGGAAATACCATTTATTTGACACCCTGTCAAGAAACTTCATGCAAATACAAGTCCCTAAAATCTGTAACTTCCCACCAGAAAATGTCAAAAGTACCACCTTAATTATCAGTAAATTCTTCAAGATTAACTATTTTATAGTCAAATATATCAACTGCAACCTGTTCATCCTGATCAAATCTTTCATAAATCTACACATGTTATAACCAAAATTTCACTGTTTTAGTATTAACTTTCACTAATGTTAAACTATTGTGATAAAGTAGCATAACAGTAATGCATATTCCAAACTTTCACACAGCCTACTAACTTGGGCCTCAATGTGATGCCAAAATGCACAGTACTCATTTTAAGTGTGATTTTGTCAATGATAATTTGATTGTGTCATAATGAATCAATACAGGTGACTCCCAGCGTGTGCCCTGCTGAAAAAATATTTAAGGTCTGCAAGTGATTCCCAGAAATGTAGCCTTAGTTTATAGCATTATGCCTATGTGAAATAACTGTTTAACTTACAATAGTGCTTCCAGAACCAAGTAGATTGTAAGTGCAAGGTATGCTATAAACATGCAATATAATGCACTAATGGGGAGCAATGTCCGAGTGCCCATTAAATCACAATCTTAATAAATAAATAAAAACTTTAGTCTCTAGTACCTAGTACTCTACACAATTTATAGTTATATTACAATAAACATTGAAAAATAGCCATTAACCCTTTGGGGGTCGACAGGCCTTCTCGGAAACACGTTCTCAGGGTCGAAAATTTTTTTAAAAAAAAAAAAAAAACTTATGAAATGATGGAGAATCTTTTTCCGATCATAACACCAAAAGTTTGAAATTTGAATGAAAACTTACGGAATTATACTCTCGCAAAGTTATCGGTCTCGAAGATGTTTACACATCGGCGATTTCACCCACTTTGAGCCCTATTTTTGGCCAATTCCAATGTTCCAGTCCACTAAAATCATAGCTATTTCGCTAGAACTCCATTTCTTCTATCGATTGAGTACAAGAAACCGCCTATTTACCAATTTCAACTACCCAAAATAGTGGTCAGAAAATGACAATTTGGCCAATTTCACACAAATTTCAAACGATGCCAATTTCAAAATAGGGTCCAGAATAAACAAGGCAGACATTCCTGGCACTAAAATAACATCTTCTCTGTTCATTAGTCACGTCTCCAGGCCCCTCTTACATTACTTTTGCTTTCCATTTTGAATTTTTATTCTCACAAAAAATAGAAGATTTACTGTTATGTATACAACTGCATCATTGTAAAAATGGTATAAATAATATCAGAGCATTTGTGCAAGAATATTAGACTCGCCAGTTGATGTGTATTGGACGCCTGGTGTGATTTGTTTACTCTTGAACATCGGCGAAAATCGAACATTTTCGCTACTTTGAGCTCAATTTCAAGGTACTTGTCATTGTCAAACCAATCAAAATCATCTCTATTTCTGTACTATATCTTCCATTCTATCACGAGACCAAGAAAACGAGAATACGTCAATAAATACCATACGAAAATAGACTGCAAAGTCGCTGTTTTAAACAAAAAAAAACAGTCGGAGTTTTTTTTTCTCATTATGCAGTGTGTGGTGCAGGATTTTTTTTATACTGCACACACTGACCACAGACCCATTCTTTCATATGTAGGCCTACCAGCCGTCTCCTGCTTAATTTGAAGCCGCTAGAATTTACGCTTACTAGTATGGCACCAACCCCTGCTCGTAAAACGTACTAGTACAGCACCGACCCCGAAAGGGTTAAAGGAACAATACAATTTACCTGGTGGATTCTGCCCATTATCTTAAATGTTCATTGTATCAAAGTCTAAAATGTCAAGGAATTACTACAAGAGAGCCCTGCGTATACAGCTCCTCTTTTCAGTGCTCAACGTTTTCGTTGGCTTTCAATCGAGCCATTGTTCATTATGATCAGTGCTTTTACTGCTTTTCTGTCGTTTTCACACAACAGATGCATAAGGGAAATGGAACTGGCACCATATTTTGAGGCAAGTATTGTATGTACATACTGCATATTTATTTTAATCTGTTTTTTTATGCCTAGCTGTATTGAGCACTTAGGATAGCATAAACATGTTATCGAGAGTTTTAGACATTCGATAATGAAAAAACTTTTTCCACCTGCCATCTAAGAGCTGTACAAATGGATTCTCCTGTACATAAAATATGTACAGTGGACCCCCGAGTAATGTAAAAACTTCCTTCAAGAAGCCTGCTCAAGTGCCATTACCGAACGAATTTACTCCCTTAAGCTGCCCGTTATGCCCTGGCATGTCAGTGACTCTCCTTGCACTTCTATGTAAATCTCTATGTAAAATTGCGATGAAATACAAAATTATTATTATTATTATTAATAATAATGTCACATAGGTTAGTCTATTTCAGACCCCCAAAAATACACTTCCACAAGCACTTACAATATTATACTTACATAACTGTACGATTTCCGGGGTGTTCGTTACTCGGGGGTCAACTGTATATATTTTTTTTTTTTTCAACAAGTCGGCCGTCTCCCACCGAGGCAGGGTGACCCAAAAAGAAAGAAAATCCCCAAAAAGAAAATACTTACATCATCATTCAACACTTTCACCACACTCATTCATAATCACTGTCTTTGCAGAGGCGCTCAGATACGACAGCTGAGAATAGTCCCTCCAAACTGTCACTATCCCAGACCCCTCCTTTAAAGTGCAGGCATTGTACTTCCCATTTCCAGGACTCAAGTCCAACTAAATCAATTAACTGGTTTCCCTGAATCCCTTCACAAAATGTTACCCTGCTCACACTCCAACAGCTCGTCAGGTCCCAAAAACCATTCGTCTCCATTCACTCCTATCTAACACGCTCACACATGCTTGCTGGAAGTCCAAGCCCCTCTCCCACAAAACCTCCTTTACCCCCTCCCTCCAACCTTTTCTAGGACGACCCCTACCTACCCCGCCTTCCTTCCCCTACAGATTTATACGCTCTCCAAGTCATTCTACTTTGATCCGTTCTCTCTAAATGACCAAACCACCTCAACAACCCCTCTTCAGCCCTCTGACAAATACTTTTAGTAACTCCACACCTTCTCCTAATTTCCACATTCCGAATTTTCTGCATAATATTTACACCACATATTGCCCTTAGACAGGACATCTCCACTGCCTCCAGCATCTTCCTCTCTGCAGCATTTGCAACCCATGCTTCACACCCATATAAGAGTGTTGGTACCACTATACTTTCGTACATTCCCTTCTTTGCCTCCATGGATAACGTTTTTTGTCTCCACAGATACCTCAACGCACCACTCTCCTTTTTTCCTTCATCAATTCTATGGTTAACCTCATCCTTCATAAACTCATCCACTGACACGTCAACTCCCAAATATCTGAAAACATTTACTTCTTCCATAATCCCTGTCTCCAATGTGATATCCAATTTTTCTTTATTTAAATCATTTGATACCCTCATCACCTTACTCTTATCTATGTTCACTTTCAACTTTCTACCTTTACGCACCCTCCCAAACTCGTCCACTAACCTTTGCAACTTTTCTTTAGAATCTCCCATAAGCACAGTATCATCAGCAAAAAGTAACTGTGTCAACTCCCATTTGCATTTAATTCCCCATAATTTAATCCCCCCTCTCCCCAACACATTAGCATTTACTTCTTTTACAACCCCATCTATAAATATATTAAACAACCATGGTGACATTACACATCCCTGTCTAAGGCCTACTTTTACTGGGAAGTAATCTCCCTCTCTCCTACACACCCTAACCTGAGCCTCACTATCCTCATAAAAACTCTTTACAGCCTTCAGTAACTTACTACCTATTCCATACACTTGCAACATTTGCCACATTGCTCCCCTATCCACTATCATGTGCCTTTTCTAAATCCATAAATGCAATGAAAACTTCTCTACCTTTATCTAAATACTGTTCACATATATGCTTCACTGTAAACACTTGATCTACACATCCCCTACCCACTCTAAAGCCTCCTTGCTCATCTGCAATCCTACTCTCTGTCTTACCTCTAATTCTTTCAATAATAACCCTGCCATACACTTTACCTGGTATACTCAGTAAACTTCTTCTTTCAACAAACCGGCCGTATCCCACCGAGGCAGGGTGGCCCAAAAAGAAAAACGAAAGTTTCTCTTTTTAACTTTAGTAATGTATACAGGAGAAGGGGTTACTAGCCCCATGCTCCCGGCATTTTAGTCGCCTCTTACGACACACATGGCTTACGGAGGAAGAATTCTGTTCCACTTCTCCATGGCTGAGTCGGGACCACTGTTGCTGCTCAGTAAACTTATTACCCTATAATTCTTACACTCTCTTTTATCCCCCTTCCCTTTATATAAAGGAACTATACATGCTCTCTGCCAATCCCTAGGTACCTTCCCCTCTTTCATACATTTATTAAACAAAAATACCAACCACTCCAGCACTATATCCCCCCCTGCTTTTAACATTTCTGTCATGATCCCGTCAGTTCCAGCTGCTTTACCCCCTTTCATTTTACGTAATGCCTCACGCACCTCCCCCACACTCACATCCTGCTCTTCTTCACTCCTAAACGATGTTGTACCTCCCTGTCCAGTACATGAAATTACCGCCTCCCTTTTTTCATCGACATTTAAAAGTTCCTCAAAATATTCCCGCCATCTACCCAATACCT
Organism: Cherax destructor; assembly: GCA_009830355.1. Classification (NCBI taxonomy): domain Eukaryota; kingdom Metazoa; phylum Arthropoda; class Malacostraca; order Decapoda; family Parastacidae; genus Cherax; species Cherax destructor. The sequence continues at coordinate 81,204 of WNWK01003641.1, forward strand.
CTAGCTCCCCATCTACTAACTCCCCTACTCTGTTTTTAACTGACAAATCCATTCGTTCCCTAGGCTTTCTTACCTTATTTATCTCACTCCAAAAATTTTTCTTGTTTTCAGCAAAATTTCTTGACAGAGCCTCTCCCATTCTTTCTTTTGCACTCTCTCACCACTCTCTTCACCTTTCTTTTACTCTCCATATACTACAGTGGTACCTCGGTTAACGATATTTTTTCGTTCCAGAATGCTGTTCAAGTGCCATTACCAAACGAATTTATCCCCATAAGGAATAATGTAAAATAGTCTAGTCCTTTTAGATCCCCAAAAATACACTTACAAAAGCATTTAAAAAAATAAACTTACATAAAAGGGCGAGTTTGGGGACCATCGTTAACCGAGGTACCACTGTACTCTGCTCTTCTATTAACACTTCTGTTTTGTAAAAACCTCTCATACCTTTTTCTCTTTTATCACACCCTTTACTTCTTCATTCCACCACTCACTCCTCTTTCCTCCTGCACCCACCCTCCTATAGCCACAAACTTCTGCCCCACATTCTAATACTGCATTTTTAAAACTATCCCAACTCTCTTCAACCCCCCCACTACTCATACTTGCACTAGCCCACCTTTCTGCCAATAGTTGCTTATATCTCACCCTAACTTCCTCCTCCCTTAGTTTATACACTTTTACCTCTCTCTTACTTGCTGTTGCCATTTTCTTTTTGTCCCATCTACCTTTTACTCTAACTGTAGCTACAACTAAATAATGATCCGATATATCTGTTGCCCCTCTATAAACATGTACATCCTGAAGCCTACCCATCAACCTTTTATCCACCAATACATAATCCAACAAACTACTTTCCTTACGTGTTATATCATACCTTGTATATTTATTTATCCTCTTTTTCATAAAATATGTATTACTTATTACCAAACCTCTTTCTACACATCTCAATTAATGGTTCCCCATTTACATTTACCCCTGGCACCCCAAATTTACCTACTACTCCCTCCACAACATTTTTACCCACTTTAGCATTAAGATCCCCAACCACAATTACTCTCTCACTTGGTTCAAAACTCCCCACACACTCGCTCAACATTTCCCAAAATCTCTCTCTCTCCTCTACACTTCTCTCTTCTCCAGGTGCATAAACACTTACTATAACCCACTTTTCACATCCAACCTTTATTTTACTCCACATAATCCTTGAATTTATACATTTATATTCCCTCTTTACCTGCCATAATTGATTATTCAACATTATTGCCACTCCTCCTTTAGCTCTTAACTATTTGAAACCCCTGACCTAATCCCATTTATTTCTCCCCGCTGAAACTCTCCTACCCCTTCAGCTTTGTCTCACTTAAAGCCAGGACATCCAGCTTCTTTTCATTCATAACATCTACAATCATCTCTTTCTTATCATTCGCACAACATCCACGCACATTCAAACATCCCACTTTGACGGTTTTCTTCTTTTACTTTTTAGTAAGCTATACAGGAAAAGGGGTTACTAGCCCATTGTTCCCCGCATTTTAGTTGACTTTTACAACACGCATGGCTTTCGGAGGAAAGATTCTTATTCCACTTCCCCATGTATATGAAAGGAAAAGCAATAAGAACAAGAACTATTAAGATAAAATCAAAGAAAACTCAGATGAGTGTGTATACATAAACGTGTACATGTATGTGTAGCGTGACCTAAGTGTAAGTAGAAGTAGCAAGACGTACCTGAAATCTTGCATGTTTATGAGACATGCAAGATTTCAGGTACGTCTTGCTACTTCTATGTATATATTGTTACTGAACTCATCAATGTGGGAGAGAGTGAAGGTAAAATAAGGCAGTGCTGGTACAAGATCATATCAATATAAAAACAATTAAGATATAAATAACATTGTTGATGTATTTCATAAAGCAATAAACCCATGTGGATGACCCAAAATACTGAGGTCCTAGTAAATGCTATGATGAGAGAGACATGCAGTAATGGGTATGTAGGTGAGGAGGAAGGGTGTCACAGCTCTAAGGGAGCATCACATGCCAAGGGTATGCAAGGAAGGGTACCATGGTATAAGGGGGCACATTATGGGTATGTAGGTAAGGAAAGGTGCCACTGTATAAGGGGGCACTATATCATGGGTGTGTAGGTAAGGAAGGGTGCCACTGTGTACAGGGGCACTATATATGGGTATGTATTAAAAGGAGATATCATTTGTCAAATGAAGGCAAGTAAGGATGGGTGCCTCTGTGTAATGGGGCATTACATATCATGGGTATGCAAGGAAGACTGCCACTGCTACACAATAGGGCATCAATCTAAATTCTAAAGACATTGGTAGTCAAATGCCCCTGTAATCTAGTGGCTACAGAGACACATGGCCAGAGGAAAGCTGCCGTGCAGTGGCCAGAAAGTGGCCTCAAGTTCTCTACACAGTAGTCAGGAGAAGTGTTTAGCCAGAGTGATCATGTCTAAGGATAACTGACATGAGACAAGACTGACACAAGATAAAGCTGACACGAGATGAGGCTGGTTACTTGTGCGTCACGGGGAATGTGGCGGCGGGAGGCTCGGCCACTCCGCATTTCTAAAGCTGAGGATCTGCCAGACTTCATAGAGCGACTCCTGATGGTGCTACGCCGGATAAGGTAGCGGACACTGGATCCCACCGGGGAGAGCAGGGCGGCCTGCAGGAGGGGAGAGAAGGGGAGGGACGAGGGTAAAGGGAAGAAGGTGGTATGGGCATAGGTAACATGACTAGGGAGGGCAGGGTAGTGTAACGACGGAGGGCAGAGGTAGCATTAGGGAGGGTAACATAATAAGGGAGAGCAGTATAGTGGTGTTGTGAGGCGGGCGTGATAAAGCAGTGATGTATAGCGACACCCGAGCCACTGTCAACATGGAGACAGCAGCAGAGGACAAACAAAGTGGCGGTGATCATCCTTGTGATGGTAGCCAAGAGCGCCACATAACACTAACTTTGCCATTAACTATGTCAACACCAAGGTAAACGTCCCCTTCACAAACACGCACCAACATTGTGTATGTACACCACATATAATTAACCTACTCACCAAGTTCAATGTTACCAGCACTTTCCTTTATGCCAAAGCACTTAACTATCACTCATAAAATAGAAATAAATCTCTTACCTTGTTAGAGAGGAGGAACTGGGACTCAAAAGCGAGGACATAATAGAGAGTGAGGAGGAGGATGGGGTTGAGGAACCTGGACCACTCTGTGGTGGTGAGAGGTGCTGATCTTGGGTCCAGACAATCCGTACCCACCACAGCAGTCAACCCGAACACCCTGACCAACACAAATTATTACATTTACAATAAAGTGTTAAACTCTTAGCAGTCATACGTCTGGGAAGTGAAAAGTCCTACGTATTTAGTTTTGATCCCAGGAAGGGGAGGGTATGTAGATAGTTTTGAAATCTGAAGAACAAAGACAAAATAATAAAAACTACTAACACGAATTAAACACACAAATGCTATTACATAAAGTTTAAACATCCAACAACAGTTAAAAATACTGTATAATTAAACTGTAATATCAAGAGAGACTCCTGAAGTTCCTGAGGTCCCTACAGGCACCTCAGTAATTTTAAAAATAATGACTGGTTAAAAGACCTAGGCCACAGGTAAATGTTTGAGAATGTGTAGGTAAATGGTTCAGTGAACCAACAAATTGATAAATTAGACACGTGCAACCACTTGGGAATCTATTTTGGAAACGTTTTGCCACAAGGAGGCTTCATCAGTCTAAATACAAAAGAATAGTGAAGATCAGAAGGAGATTGAATTATAATCAGTCCCTCAGCCTGGACTGATGAAGCCACTTGTGGCAAAACATTTCCGTAATAAAGATACCTAAGTGTTGCACATGTGTTAGCCAGGTGCATGCTGGTCTGGGACCTGGATGCCAGGGTATTGATCCCTGATACTGACTCAAAATAGGTGCTATGAGCTACACAGGAAGAAGTGAGGAAGAGTTAATGAGATGTGATCCGAGGAAGGGGAGAGTAGCTCCAGTTGATGGATAGTTTGTGTGGAGACTTACCTTGCACAGAGTGAGTCTGGAGGGATGTATTCCTGGAGCCACTGAGCCTGGTAGATGTACAAACACACTAAGTGTACTCCAGCCAGTATCATTACACCTCGACACACGTACCTGGTGAATATAACACTAGATGTATCTCAGTCAACACCTAGACATATACCTGGTGCACACAACACTATCATCACCATTATCTAAACTCGCACATTACTTCTTAAAAAAAGCCCAAGTTAGTGAAGAATAAACACAGGTGCAAATCAAGCTTTTCTCTGCAGAACATTTCACTTTATAGAGCTTTATAAAATCACTGACTTGATTAAGCTCTAAAGAGAGATTTTGCTACAATAAAGGCTTCCTCTACACCTGTATCTTTTCTTCATTCCCAGAGTGTACCATTGTACTCAAAACACAAAAAAAGCCAAACAATGTGGCTTATCCTCTTGAAAATCTTACTACACAAGTTTATCTCCCATACTATAAACACACCCAGTCACTAAAATATATAAATTATATATTTTTTCTATAACAGGCCATATCCCACCGAGGCAGGGTGACCTAAAAAGAAAAATGAAGGTTTTTATTTTCAAATTTAGTACGTAATTTATACAGGAGAAGAGGTTACTAGCCCTTTGCTCCTGGCATTTTAGTCACCTCTTACAACATGCATGGATTACATTAGAATTCTTTTCCCCTTCTCCACAGAGTAAAATATATACAGTGGACCCTCGGTTTTTGTTCACCTCCAAACTCGAACAATTATGTAAGTGTATTTTCGTAAGTACTTTTTGTAAGTGTATTTTTGGGGGTCTGAAATAACTAATCTAATTTACATTCGTCTTTATGGGAACAAATTTGTTCGGTAACGGCACTGAAACAGCATTCTGGAAAGAATTTTCAACGAAAACCGAGGGTCCACTATGTACTCACCTAGTTGTACTCTAGTTGTGGGTGCAGGGGTCGAGTCATAGCTCCTGGACCCACCTCTTCACTGGCCGCTACTGGGTCACTCTCCCTGCGCCATGAGCTTTATCATACCTCTTCTTAAAGCTATGTATGGAACCTGCTTCCACAACATCACTTCCTAAACTATTCCACTTCCCGACCACTCTGTGACTGAAGAAATACTTCCTAACATCTCTGTGATTCATCTGAGTCTTCAACTTCCAACTGTGTCCCCTTGTTGCTGTGTCCCATCTCTGGAACATTCTGTCCTTGTCCACCTTGTCAATTCCTCAGTATCTTATATGTCGTTATCATGTCCCCCCATCTCTCCTGTCCTCCAGTGTCGTCAGGTCGATTTCCCTTAACCTCTCCTCGTAGGACATACCCCTTAGCTCCGGGACTAGTCTTGTTGTAAACCTTTGCACTTTCTCTAGCTTCTTTACGTGCTTAGCTAGGTGTGGGTTCCAAACTGGCGCTGCATACTCCAGTATGGGCCTAACGTACACAGTGTACAGGGTCCTGAACGATTCTTTGTTAAGATGTCGGAATGCTGTTCTTAGGTTTGCTAGGCGCCCATATGCTGCAGCAGTTATTTGGTTGATGTGCACCTCAGGAGATGTGCCTGGTGTTATACTCACCCCAAGATCTTTTTCCTTGAGTGAGGTTTGTAGTTTCTGGCCCCATAGGCTGTACTCCATCTGCAGTCTTCTTTGCCCTTCCCCAATCTTCATGACTTTGCACTTGGTGGGGTTGAACTCCAGGAGCCAATTGCTGGACCAGGCTTGCAGCCTGTCCAGATCCCTTTGTAGTAGAGACAGAAAAAAGACACCAGCAATCCTACCATCATGTAAAACAAATATATATATACGTATATATATATATACACACACACATAGTATATATATACTATGTATGTATATATATTATATATATATCGTTCAAGACACTGTACACCGTGTATGTCAGGCCCATACTAGAATATGCAGCACCAGTCTGGAATCCACACCTGGTCAAGCACGTAAAGAAACTAGAGAAAGTGCAAAGGTTTGCGACAACTTTAGTTCCACAACTCAGGGGTCTGTCCTATGAAGAAAGGTTGAGGGAAATAGGACTAACAACACTGGAGGAAAGAAGGGTCAGAGGAGAAATGATAACAACATACAAAATACTGCGGGGAATTGACAAGGTAGACAGTGACAGGATGTTCCAGAGAGGGAACACAGAAACAAGGGGACACAACTGGAAGCTGAAGACTCAGATGAGTCAAAGGGATGTTAGGAAGCATTTCTCCAGCCACAGAGTAGTCAGGAAGTGGAATAGTCTAGAGAAAGATATAGTGGAGGCAGGAACCATACATAGTTTTAAGACAAGGTATGATAAAGCTCATGGAGCAGGGAGAGCAGAGACCCAGTAGTGGACAGCGAAGAGGCGGGGGCCAGGAGTTGAGTCTCGACCCCTGCAACCACAATTAGGTGAGTACACACACACACACACACACACACAATGGAGGGAAGGAGGGGTAGGGGTCGGCCTAGGAAAAGTTGGAGGGAGGGGGCTTGGACTTCCAGCAAGCATGTGTGAGCGTATTTGATAGGAATGAATGGAGACAAATGGTTTTTAATAGTACTTGATGTGCTGTTGGAGTGTGAGCAAAGTAACATTTATGAAGGGATTCAGGGAAACCGGCAGGCCAGACTTGAGTCCTGGAGGTGGGATGTACGGTGTCTGCGCTCTGAAGGAGGGGTGTTAATGTTTTAGTTTTATAACTGTAGTGTAAAGCACCCCTCTGGCAAGACAGTGATGGAGTGAATGATGATGAAAGTTTTTCTTTTTCGGGCCACCCTGCCTTGCTGGGAATCGTCCGATGTGTTAAAAAAAAACTCATTACACAGTAGTTACGTTCCTGAAAATGCTGCGTAAGATAAATTTATGTTATATAAACTGAAGAACTTACAGGAAAAATAGGGTTACATTCCTGTTATCACCCCAAAAGCCAAAACTTTTTTTTAGACATCCAGATCTTACAAAAATAAAAATGATAATGTTTTTGTTGGTTAAGACTACAAATGCAACAGAATTATTTACCTTAAATTGTGGTTGCTGGTGTATGTCAATGATTGTGAAGAATGGAGATGAATGGTGTGGCCCAACTGGGCTGAGGTGGATGGTTGTTGGTTGTCGGCAGAAGTGGATGGTTGATGTTCTGGTACTAAAGTCAATGGTTGTATTGGAGTGTGCATAAATTCTGAAATGGATCTTTGGCTTCTTTTACCCTGCAGTACATTATACATTCCAAAGGCTTGGTACTGCCAGGTTGGAGTCAAGAGTCCACTGATGCAACTAGTTTTTTCATTACTTTCTTGTGTAGTTACACTTGAAATGACTTAACTCCCTGATCCAGTGGTTGTATTAAAGATGTTGTATAGGTAAAATACAACCTTTACATGTGGGGTCACATCCAGCAAAGCTTCTGGATGAGTAAGGGAATTATCAAAAATGAAAAGAGCCTTGAATGCAAGGTTCTTGCTGTGCAGGTAAAACTTGACTTCAGGAATAAAGTGATGCTTAAACCAATCAATAAATATTTCCTGTCATCCATGCCGACTGGTTTGACCTCCAAATTACTGGTAAGGTGTTTTTATTTACACCTTTCAAAGCACGAGAATTCTTAAAGCAGTAAATAACCATAGGTTTACACTTGAAATCACCTGACGCATTACTGCAAAGGAGCAAGGTGAAGCTATCCTTTGCTGCCTTGAAGCCCGGTGCAGCCCCACAGACACAGTGGTCTTACCCACAGCCAGGTGGCGGCCTGAGCTAGGGAAATATCCCATGGGCAACACTCCAAATTTTTTCCCCTCCCACAAACCGAACCATGTTAAATTAATTTTATGAAGTGTTGTATAAAATTATGCCACAATTTTTCAATAGTGTAATAACCAAAACGTGCCAAATAAATCCGTGTAATGTGAGGGTCTACTGTACTACCAAGAAATCAGCACAACAATAAGGCTTTATCTTCTGTCACCTGGCTGAAATGTTTTTGCATAACATGGGGCTTTAAAAAGTGTACAAAGATATGTACATAATCCTGGAACTCAATCAACACCTTTTGGTTTTTTTGGAAACAAAATTCAAGACACTACAGAGCTGTATTCATCATTCACCCAAACACTATAAAGAGGTTTGTAACCTACCCAAAACGTCGTCCCAGAGAGTTGTTGAGGCTCCAGTAGGTGGCACTGGCCATGAAGACAACAAAGTACACAGCAGAGGTGACAGAAGGAACCATCACAGAAGCTCCTCCAGTCATTGCCATGGCCATATACGTACCTTGAATACACACACATGCTATATATGAGTACACAGAAAACTGTATATTTATATACAGTGGTCCCTCGGTTTTCGTGCATCTCCAAACTCGAACATTTATGTACTGTAAGTGTATTTTCGTAAGTGCTGTTGCAAGTGTATTTTTGGGGGTCTGAAAGAGACTAACCTACATGACATTATTTCTTAAGGAAGTAAATTCATTCGGTAATGGCACTTGAGCAGCATTCTGGAACGAATTTTCGGCGAAAACCGAGGGACCACTGTATAGTGTTAAACCTACGAGTTATTCAGTCTAAGGAGTGGAGGCTTGAGATTACATCCCATAAGTGAGACAAACATGCTATACAAGTGGTAAAATAGTGTAAAATGCAGATATCTTTAATGAATATATGCACTGTGTACATTTACCAGGACAAGGGTGAGTGACCTGATATGTCAACACCATGAGGTATGGCATGTCAAGAGCAATATTCTCCACGCCACAAATCTCACACATCCCAATAACCGCCACGGTAATCATCATTCATTATATAATGAAAATAACTGGTTAGTAGTCTCAGCTCCTGCAAACTATTCATCTGTAAATCATTTTTTATTGACACTTATGCAGAAATAAGGTAAAATACACGATTTAACATTTAAAAGTGTATTATGTGAAGTAATTTTACTCCTGACAGTACTGTTGGACCAAGAGTACTGTCAGGTATAAAACAAGAGTATAAAGAGTCTTGGTACTGTTTACTGTACTTATATTAATTAGCAAGGTGTCAGTGTAGTGTTCAAAGTTTTTGAGTGGCATCATAAGAAAATGGTAGTACTATACTGTACTTTAGAGGTCCAGGCTTAGAAATAAGCCGAGATAGATTAAATAAAGGTTGAAGACGACTTATAACATAGCAAGGTTGGTTGGGAACTCACCCACAGCATTCAGGAGCCGGAGTCCCAGATTCTTATTGTTATCAGGTGTGGCATGGGTGGGCAGGTGTAGATCAGAGTTGGTGTGGGCAGTAAGTTTGAGACAGGCCACATACACCCCAGGAGAGAACACCAGCAGGACACACTCAGGCAGCAACCAGCGGGTACCATCTACCTCACTTACACCATCCAGTCTCACAAAACCCAGGTGACGGAGCACCTTCTCCAGGAACACACCTGAGAAACCCACAGAACAATCCTTATCCTTGATTTCCAAGTACACACCAAATGGTTATAACCATGATTTTTAAAGAGGTGGACAGATAAGCCAGTGGAAGACCTCTGTCAGATGACCAAAAGCTCCAGCTGTGGGTCATCATATGACTAAGACCTGCGTCAGGAAACGCTTATGCTGTTTCCTGACAAACCTTATACGTACCTTGTTTTCCATGTAAGTTTATTTAGTTATGGGTACACATAACTACAATTATCATACATAAGTTAAGTTACCTAGGATAACCCCAAAAAAAAAGTTGGACAAAGTGACTTCCATGTACAATATTATAGCCAAGGCAATGTGGTTCAAAGTCTAATTCCTATCTCAAATTATATATACAGTGGTACCTCGAGTTACGATGGTCCCCAAAATCGCCCTTTTATGTAAGTTTATTTTTTTAAATGCTTTTGTAAGTATATTTTTGGGGGTGTAAAAGGACTAGTCTATTTTACATTATTCCTTATGGGGATAAATTCGTTTGGTAATGGCACTTGAACAGCATTCTCGAACGAAAAAATATCGTAACTCGAGGTACCACTGTATTTAGCGCACTGCATGCTAGTGCCTTTCTTCTGTTCCTAACAATATTTTATTGCATGTAAACTACATTACATTGCAGAAAATAAATTTATTGTATTATAATGATCTACACTAGCACAAAGATGTAAATTATAAAAGTATATAAAATGAAAATGTAAAATTATGGTATATATATCTAAATAAAATTATATTTCATTATACAACATTAAATATAACGTAAAAAATATAAATGAAAATGGAATACAGCACGAGGATATATCCTAGAGTTAATAAAATATTTGAAAATATAATATTTTAGTGCTGACACTGGAAAGTCAAATAAACAAAAATAAATTATACACGTATATAGCATACATACATGTACGTATATAGCATACATATAGTATACTATAGTTGAGGCTGAATTTAGTGAAATATGAAGTGTAGACACCCAAGACTTAGTCCCCACAGGGGTTCTAACATAATCCTATATCAGAGAAAGTATCACTTTCACTGGTTAATTTACCCATTAGTGTGCGGATACTTACACTAGGGGAAGTAGTATAGAGGGGGAGAGTAAGTACTTAAGAGGTGTGGCAACAGACTTGCGGTTACTTACATTGAGGGAGAAAGTATCCGTAGGGAGGGAGGGAGAGAAGGACGATCTGGAAGATTAACTGAAGCAGGAAGTTAACAATGCTGATCCCTAACACAGCTTTCAGGAACCTGCCAGTGTGACCTGCAATCACAAACACTACTGGTAACAAATTAACCACAAACACTACTAGTAGCAACTAGTAACACAAACACTACTAGTAGCAACTAGTAACACAAACACTACTAGTAGCAACTAGTAACACAAACACTACTAGTAGCAACTAGTAACACAAACACTACTAGTAGCAACTAGTAACACAAACACTACTAGTAGCAACTAGTAACACAAACACTACTAGTAGCAACTAGTAACACAAACACTACTAGTAGCAACTAGTAACACAAACACTACTAGTAGCAACTAGTAACACAAACACTACTAGTAGCAACTAGTAACACAAACACTACTAGTAGCAACTAGTAACACAAACACTACTAGTAGCAACTAGTAACACAAACACTACTAGTAGCAACTAGTAACACAAACACTACTAGTAGCAACTAGTAACACAAACACTACTAGTAGCAACTAGTAACACAAACACTACTAGTAGCAACTAGTAACACAAACACTACTAGTAGCAACTAGTAACACAAACACTACTAGTAGCAACTAGTAACACAAAAACTAGTAACAACTAGTAACACAAACTACTAGTAGCAACTAGTAACACAAACACTACTAGTAGCAACAAACTACTAGTAGCAAACTAATAGTAACACAAACACTACTAGTAGCAACTACTAGTAACACAAACACTACTAGTAGCAACTACTAGTAACACTACTAGTAGCAAACTACTAGTAACACAAACACTACTAGTAGCAAACTACTAGTAACACAAACACTACTAGTAGCAAACTACTAGTAACACAAACACTACTAGTAGCAACAAACTATTAGTAACACAAACACTACTAGTAACGAACTACTAGTAACAAACACTACTAGTAGCAACAAACTACTAGTAACACTACTAGTAGCAACTACTAGTAACAAACACTACTAGTAGTAACAAACTACTAGTAACACAAACACTACTAGTAGTAACAAACTACTAGTAACACAAACACTACTAGTAGCAACAAACTACTAGTAGCAAACTACTAGTAACAAACACTACTAGTAACTACTAGTAACACAAACACTACTAGTAGCAAACTACTAGTAACAAACACTACTAGTAACACAAACACTACTAGTAACACAAACACTACTAGTAACACAAACACTACTAGTAGCAAACTACTAGTAACAAACACTACTAGTAACTACTAGTAACACAAACACTACTAGTAACACAAACACTACTAGTAAACTAATCGTATAAACACTTGTCAATATTAACAACATTTCAACTAGGAGTAAACAAGACTTGAGGAGACACCAGCATGCACAGGTGTTGCAGCAGATCTACCACTGGTTAAACAATAGCCTGAGCTACTTTTCACAGTGGAAGAACGATAGGGGATGATCATTCAACTAGAGTTACTAGACCCTATCAGCTATACAAGTCACTTTACACACAGACGGACACTACAAGTACACTTTTGCTGCAAGTGTATACACATAAGTATGAGACGTACCTCGCATGGTGTGGAAGGTAGGTGCTGGAAGTAGTGGTATAGCCATCAGCAGCAGTAGGTACGACAAAGACATTAAACTGAACCTTAGCACAGCACCTGCGGGAACAACGAACACCTGTTACTAGTACAGTATAATACAACCTGAATCATGTATTGTACATCATACACCGAGAGGTGTATGCTTCTCGGTGTTTATACAGACGGGTTACTTTATTTTTAAGTTATTAAATTATTCTTGACTGGCAGTAAAAAGGTTACATGCAGCCTTAAGGATTCGCCTTACTAGTAGATGGTTAGGTTAAGTTAGGTTAGGTTCGGTTCTGACGCGGGTCTTAGTCAGATGACCCGCCCTTGGAGCTTTTGGTCATATGACCGAGGCCTTCCGCTGGCTTACCTATCCACCCCTTTAAAAATTATGGTCACATTTATAACCATTTTTTATAGGGTTGTATGAAGTACCCCTTAGAAGATGTATACAAGGTGTTACCTGGAGTGGGTTCCAGGGGTCAACGCCCCCGCGGCCCGGTCTGACCAGGGCTCATGGTGGATCAGGTGTATAATTATACAAAGTCGGATCTTTACAGCAGAAAAAAGATGGACTACCACTTAAGTATGAAACAGGAGGTCAAGGGGTTTGAATCCAATGATCCCCTCCCATTCTCTCGGTGTTCCTAGACACTTAGTTCCCAGTAGTGGTAATTTTAGGGGTAGTAGTGGTAATTTTGGGGTAGTAGTGGTAATTTTGGAGGTTGTAATGATGGTTATGGGGGTGATAGTGGTTATGGTGATGGGCAGGAGTATAGGGGGACGGGTGAGACATACCTGGCTATCAGGGTGGAGTCACTAGGGTCAGCTATTGATCAACTCACCCCTCCTGCTTATCCACACCCACGTGGATGTTGATTTACTGCATGTAGGACGTCCTCACAGTCCTCATATGATTCACACAAGTAGTGCTTTCAACAATTCAAAACATGACATACTGGGTGTATTTCTACACATAACTAACACAGGGACATGAAAAAGACAATGCAAGTTCATTTTACAAACGCTATTCAGGCTACGCTAGTTACGCTAGGCTAGACCAGGCTAGGCTAAATTATGGTCAATCCGTAGTGAGTAAGCTACTAGGTCAATCGGTGCATAAATTTTGCAAATGTGGAATAATAAGAGGGACTTTTGTATTAATTTATGGGACACTGAAGGAGCGTGACTTTGTCCCATACTGGTGTTAAATATAATATCCCCCCATTCCTCCTCCTTTCTCTTCCTCCTCCCGGTCTCCTCCTCCTTTCTCTTCCTCCTCCCGGTCTGTCTCATTACAAGGGAACATTACTCTGGGGCCTCAGTGATGGGTCCCTTAACTGACCATCACCACCTTCCTTCCACCTAAAACTATCCACCCCCTTTTTCCCTCCTCCTGACCGCTCTCTTCCTCCCTCATTCCCTCTCCATCCCCCACCCGCCCCTACCACTCTTGTATATTCAGTGTCACAGGGTAGCATTGTTCGGCTTACAACTGAAACTAACTGGGTTCAATACCCATACGCGGCGATACATACAAGTCTGCATACACAGGTTCCTCATGTTCACCCAACAGTAAATAGACACCTGGGGGATGGGGTGTTCTTACACCTACTGTCCACGTTCATCCAGGGTGAACAAGGGTGGAGACCGTCCTGGAAGGCGTAGCGAGGGTGGAGACCGCCCTGGAAGGCGTAGCGAGGGTGGAGACCGCCCTGGAAGGCGTAGCGAGGGTGGAGACCGCCCTGGAAGGCGTAGCGAGGGTGGAACCGCCCGGAAGGCGTAGCGAGTGGAACCGCCCTGGAAGGCGTAGCGAGGGTGGAACCCTGAAGGCGGGGGCCGCCCTGGAAGGCGTAGCGAGGGTGGAGACCGCCCTGGAAGGCGTAGCGAGGGTGGAGACCGCCCTGGAAGGCGTAGCGAGGGTGGAGACCGCCCTGGAAGGCGTAGCGAGGGTGGAGACCGCCCTGGAAGGCGTAGCGAGGGTGGAGACCGCCCTGGAAGGCGTAGCGAGGTGGAGACCGCCCTGGAAGGCGTAGCGAGGTGGAGACCGCCCTGGAAGGCGTAGCAGGGTGGAGACCGCCCTGGAAGGCGTAGCAGGTGGAGACCGCCCTGGAAGGCGTAGCGAGGTGGAGACCGCCCTGGAAGGCGTAGCAGAGGTGGAACCGCCCTGGAAGGCGTAGCGAGGGTGGGGACCGCCCTGGAAGGCGTAGCGAGTGGGGAACCGCCCTGGAAGGCGTAGCGAGGGTGGAGACCGCCCTGGAAGGCGTAGCGAGGGTGGAGACCGCCCTGGAAGGCGTAGCGAGGGTGGAGACCGCCCTGGAAGGCGTAGCGAGGGTGGAGACCGCCCTGGAAGGCGTAGCGAGGGTGGAGACCGCCCTGGAAGGCGTAGCGAGGGTGGAGACCGCCCTGGAAGGCGTAGCGAGGTGGGACCGCCCTGGAAGGCGTAGCGAGGTGGAGACCGCCCTGGAAGGCGTAGCAGTGGAGACCGCCCTGGAAGGCGTAGCGAGGGTGGAGACCGCCCTGGAAGGCGTAGCGAGTGGGAGACCGCCCTGGAAGGCGTAGCGAGGTGGGAGACCGTCCCTGGAAGGCTAGCGAGTGGAGACCGCCCTGGAAGGCGTAGCGAGGTGGAGAACCCCTGGAAGGCGTAGCGAGGTGGAGACCGCCCTGGAAGGCGTAGCGAGGTGGAGACCGCCCTGGAAGGCGTGAGGGTGGAACCGCCCTGGAAGGCGTAGCGAGGTGGAGACCGTCCTGGAAGGCATAGCGAGGGTGAGAACCGTCCTGGAAGAGCAGCGAGTGGGAGACCGTCTGGAAGGCGTAAGCGAGGTGGAGACAAATGCCTGGAAGGCGTAGCGAGGTGAGACCGACGAAGCTGAGCAGGAGGTGGAGACCGTCCTGGAAGGCGTAGCGAGTGGAGACCGTCCTGGAAGGCGTAGCGAGGTGGAGACCGTCTGGAAGGCGTAGCGAGTGGAGACCGTCCTGGAAGGCGTGCGAGGTGGAGACCGTGCTGGAAGGCGTAGCGAGGGTGGAGACCGTGCTGGAAGCGTACGAGGTGAACCGTGCGGGAAAGGGCGTAGCGAGGGTGGAACCGTGCTGGAAGGCGTAGCGAGGGTGGAACCGTGCTGGAAGGCGTAGCGAGGTGGAGACCGTGCCTGGAAGGCGTAGCGAGGTGGAACCGTCCTGGAAGGCGTAGCGAGGGTGGAGACCGTGCTGGAAGGCGTAGCGAGGGTGGAGACCGTCTGGAAGGCGTAGCGAGTGGTGAGGAGCAAATCCGTCTGGAAGGCTAGCGAGGTGGAGACCGTGCTGGAAGGCGAGCGAGGGTGGAACCGTCTGGAAGGCGTAGCGAGGGTGGAGACCGTGCTGGAAGGCGTAGCGAGGTGGAGACCGTGCTGGAAGGCGTAGCGAGGGGAGACCGTCCTGAAGGCAGAAGCGAGGGTGGAGACCGTCCTGGAAGGCGTAGCGAGGTGGAGACCGTCCTGGAAGGCGTACGAGGTGGAGACCGTCCTGGAAGGCGTAGCGAGGGTGGAGACCGTCCTGGAAGGCGTAGCGAGGGTGGAGACCGTCCTGGAAGGCGTAGCGAGGGTGAGACCGTCCTGGAAGGCGTAGCGAGGGTGAGACCGTCCTGGAAGGCGTAGCGAGGGTGGAGACCGTCCTGGAAGGCGAGCGAGGGTGGAGACCGTCCTGGAAGGCGTAGCGAGGGTGGAGACCGTCCTGGAAGGCGAGCGAGGTGGAGACCTCCTGGAAGGCTGGAGGGTGGAGACGTCCTGGAAGCGAGGAGTGGGAGACCGTCCTGGAAGGCGTAGCGAGGGTGGAGACCGTCCTGGAAGGCGTAGCGAGGGTGGAGACCGTCCTGGAAGGCGTAGCGAGGGTGGAGACCGTCCTGGAAGGCGTAGCGAGGGTGGAGACCGTCCTGGAAGGCGTAGCGAGGGTGGAGACCGTCCTGGAAGGCGTAGCGAGGGTGGAGACCGTCCTGGAAGGCGTAGCGAGGGTGGAGACCGTCCTGGAAGGCGTAGCGAGGGTGGAGACCGTCCTGGAAGGCGTAGCGAGGGATGGAGACCGTCCTGGAAGGCGTAGCGAGGGATGGAGACCGTCCTGGAAGGAGTAACGAGGGATGGAGACCGTCCTGGAAGGAGAAACGAGGGATGGAGACCATCCTGGAAGGAGTAACGAGGGATGGAGACCATCCTGGAAGGAGTAACGAGGGATGGAGACCATCCTGGAAGGAGTAACGAGGGATGGAGACCATCCTGGAAGGAGTAACGAGGATGGAGACCATCCTGGAAGGAGTAACGAGGGATGGAGACCATCCTGGAAGGAGTAACGAGGATGGAGACCATCCTGGAAGGAGTAACGAGGATGGAGACCATCCTGGAAGGAGTAACGAGGGATGGAGACCATCCTGGAAGGAGTAACGAGGATGGAGACCATCCTGGAAGGAGTAACGAGGATGGAGACCATCCTGGAAGGAGTAACGAGGATGGAGACCATCCTGGAAGGAGTAACGAGGGATGGAGACCATCCTGGAAGGAGTAACGAGGGATGGAGACCATCCTGGAAGGAGTAACGAGGGATGGAGACCATCCTGGAAGGAGTAACGAGGGATGGAGACCATCCTGGAAGGAGTAACGAGGGATGGAGACCATCCTGGAAGGAGTAACGAGGATGGAGACCATCCTGGAAGGAGTAACGAGGATGGAGACCATCCTGGAAGGAGTAACGAGGATGGAGACCATCCTGGAAGGAGTAACGAGGATGGAGACCATCCTGGAAGGAGTAACGAGGGATGGAGACCATCCTGGAAGGAGTAACGAGGGATGGAGACCATCCTGGAAGGAGTAACGAGGGATGGAGACCATCCTGGAAGGAGTAACGAGGGATGGAGACCATCCTGGAAGGAGTAACGAGGGATGGAGACCATCCTGGAAGGAGTAACGAGGGATGGAGACCATCCTGGAAGGAGTAACGAGGGATGGAGACCATCCTGGAAGGAGTAACGAGGGATGGAGACCATCCTGGAAGGAGTAACGAGGGATGGAGACCATCCTGGAAGGAGTAACGAGGGATGGAGACCATCCTGGAAGGAGTGAACGAGGGTGGAGACCATCCTGGAAGGTGCAACGAGGGTGAGACCATCCTGAAGGAGTAACGAGGTGGAGACCATCCTGGAAGGTGTAACGAGGTGGAGACCATCCTGGAAGGAGTAACGAGGGTGGAGACCATCCTGGAAGGTGCAACGAGGGTGGAGACCATCGTGGAAGGAGTAACGAGGGTGGAGACCATCCTGGAAGGTGTAACGAGGGTGGAGACCATCCTGGAAGGAGTAACGAGGGTGGAGACCATCCTGGAAGGTGCAACGAGGGTGGAGACCATCCTGGAAGGAGTAACGAGGGTGGAGGCCATCCTGGAAGGTGCAACAAGGGTGTTATCTCGTTACAACAAGGAGGGTCATGCAACTTCCCAATTACTGTGGCCATGAGCAACGAAAGGGGAAGAAAGAAATTTATATAAAAGAGAAGGAACAAGAGGGGCAGAAACGGGATGAGGTAAGATGGACATGAGAAGGGAAGAGGGGAGCAGAAGCAAGCAGAGCCTGAGGCAGGGAAGGTAGCGCGAGTGTCAGACACTAAGCAGCGCAGTTTAAGGTTAATATAAATGCGGGTCTGAAGTAATGTCAGGTTACAACTGGGGAACCTAGTGGGGCGTGAGGCAGGAAGGACTACCACCCCACACAGGTGCTGCAACTCTATCCATGTAAACAATCTCAATAGAACCACACAGGAAGGACAGTCTCAGGGTGGTAAAAAGTGGAATCATGTCATTGTGGAATGAGTTGGAAAAGTGGAAGGTGTTATGTTATTGATTATGGTAAGATATTAAACTGGCCAAAGGTAACTATGACAACGTAAACTAATTAAAGATAACAGGGCATTTATTACGTATAGTGGCTGCGCTAAAAGAGCTATACAAAAGAGGAAGTGCTGAAGCTACCGAAGCCAAGATACCGTAAGAGCTATGGTGCTAGGAAACCACCATGGGTACTGAAAGAGCCCGTTGAAGTCTTATGCAAACCAATTTCTAATATTTAAATAGCTGGAGAGTAATTTACCCCGGTGCCATAATTAACGTTAATTAAAGCAAGGCAAGCAGAATGGCTTATTTCCTTTAAATGCTAAGTCCTTCCTTAGGTAGGAACCAGTTTTGCTAGATGGACATGCGTGGCAGTTGTAAGAAGACTTGTTCCACTGGTTCGACGGTTAGTCTTGAAAAAGAGAGTTTACCAGGTAGCAAGACTTCTTTACAACACACAGGTAACCAGTAGCCAGGTACATAGTTTGACCCCTGCTCACCGTGACCTGGGTTAATGAAGCGGAAATGTTTACCAATGTAAACATGGTGGAGCAACAGCCTTGCTCTCACTCCATTAATTAATATACTGATGGTGCGGGTTAACAAGCCTGGTTACTCACTCACGCCACGAAAAAACATCTACAAAGAAGAAGACCTGCCTAAACCACACACATTCTTCCCGGATGCAATAAAGATCTTCTCAGATGCAAGAACATTTGATCCAAATAACGTCTTGTTGACTATTAGTGAGGAAAAGACGTGTTGCAGAACAAGCTTTTATTGGGACAACGTTTTGCATGCTAGGCATTTCGGGCAGACTAATAATAGTTCTTAATCTATATTACAAATTACAAATGATTAATTAGATTTACAATAGTGAGGTAGTTCAGAATATTTAAATTGTGACAATTTGTAAAATTAGTAATGAGAATGGTTACGTCTTGGCATGTTACATAGTTTATATTAAAGATCCTATATTGGAGAGGGAAAGAGGGAAGTGGGAGAGAGGGAAGGAGGGAAGTGGGAGTAAGGTGGAAACATTGACGAGGTCGTCAAGGTAAGGAAAAAGAGGTCAAGGATGGTTAGGCAAGTTACCCCCCCCCCACACACATCCTGGCCCCTTAACTTAGTGGCAAGGTTTGAACCCTAAACTGACTATACGAGCACTGAAGGCAGGGAGGGATTGTGGGAGGGGGGGGGTTATTTAGGCACAGCCACAAACGTATAATTAATCACAGTGTAAATTACTCTCCAGGAAAACCTTAAGAAATTCACACAGACTTATTTCCATTGAGGGAGAAGCGCTAAGACCGTAGGGATCATGCAGCGCCTGGGAAATGGGAGGTGATCAAATTTGATGAGAGGAAGAGGAGAGTAGTTCCTACTCCTGGGATGAAGAGCCTTTCACCAGTATGAAGGCACCTGCTTGCCTTGAAGGAGTGTGCCAACAGAGCAGACCTGGGTGCCATCACCGAGGTAATGACCTATGTAGAGGGAGGCTTGTCCACCTCCATCTATGTTCCCTCAGACACACCTCTTTAGTGCCACTCTTTCCCCCACCTTCTCTCCAATCCCTCACCCACACACAACCCCCCACCCCTTACACCTTCCTGTTGTCTCTTATACCCACCCTTTCTCTGGGCTTGTCCTCTCCCTCTCTACCCCTCATAATTCTTCTCTCCCAGGGAGTGTGTCACAGACATCCAGGGAGTGTGTCACAGACATCCAGGGAGTGTATCAGACATCTGGGGTAAGAAGACAACTGGTGGCAGTATTGACAGTTATGAATCTGCTGTCTCCCCAGTAAACCAAGTGCTATTCTGCGGAACCATAGTGGCACAGATGAACGCACGGAACAATAGTGGCACAGATGAATTAAGTAAGTAAGTAAGTTTATTCAGGTATACACAAATACATTTACATAGATTATCATACATAGCAGCATATGTGTAGAGAACCCAGGATAACCCAAAAGTCAGACAGAGTGACTTATTTCCATTGGGGTCCTTTTATACTTAATTTTACATTGTAGGATATATATGTCATTATATTATAAAGGATATATGTATACTAGGAATAAGGTAAAAGAGTTATTTACATATACATGCGTGTTAACTAAAAAATAAAAAATCATTCTCCTCCCTTTCTGTCGCAACATTCATTAGGTACCTTTTGGTTCTCTTCTTGAACTGGCTCATGCTATGACTGGCTTTGACATGTGCAGGCAGTCTGTTCCATTCCTTTATTGCTGTACAATAAAAGGTGTTTGAAGCCTGGCCACTGACTGTGGGTACTACAAAGTTGTGCTCTCTCCCCCTAGTACTATGACTGCTTTGGTTCCCAGCCTTGACAAAATTGGCAGCAAGATATTCTGGACACTGTTTGTGAGCAATTTTATAAACTTGATTTAATTTAAGTTGTTTTACTCTGTCTTCAATATTCAGCATATCCAATTGTTGTAATTCATCCTGGCCTACATGTTCTCTTGGTCCCAGGTCCAGGATGAATCATACCATTTTGTTCTGGGTGATTTGCAGCTTATCTTTCATTTTTTTTGTCAAGGCAGAGTACCATGAAGAGCAAGCATAGTCCATATGACATTGTATAAGGGCTAGACATAGGGTCCTGCGAGCCTCAGTAGGTAGACACTGTGCTTGTCTGTAGAGGAACTTCAGTCTGGCATTCGCTTTCTTTACTACACTGTTCCCTATCAATTCTCCTGACATGCATGGGTCAAAGGGGATTCCCAGATATTTTACTGAGGAAACTGAAGTGATGGATTCCCCATTACACCGGATATTAAAATTATTTACCCTGCTCAGTTTATATTTCGTGCCAAAGAGTATGGCTTCTGTTTTCCCTAGATGTAACGATAGTTTGTTGTCTACTAACCATTTGCTGCAGGACTCCAGTTCCAGTGTTAATACATTAGCTATATCTTGTGGGTCTTTACCTGACACTAACAGAGCACTGTCATCCGCATACAGTAGGAGTTTGCACTTGACACTGATGGGCACGCACGGAACAATAGTGGCACAGATGAACGCACGGAACAATAGTGGCACAGATGAACGCACGGAACAATAGTGGCACAGATGAACGCACGGAACAATAGTGGCACAGATGAACGCACGGAACAATAGTGGCACAGATGAACGCACGGAACAATAGTGGCACAGATGAACGCACGGAACAATAGTGGCACAGATGAACGCACGGAACAATAGTGGCACAGATGAACGCACGGAACAATAGTGGCACAGATGAACGCACGGAACAATAGTGGCACAGATGAACGCACGGAACAATAGTGGCACAGATGAACGCACGGAACAATAGTGGCACAGATGAACGCACGGAACAATAGTGGCACAGATGAACGCACGGAACAATAGTGGCACAGATGAACGCACGGAACAATAGTGGCACAGATGAACGCACGGAACAATAGTGGCACAGATGAAAGCACAAATGGACAGCTGCAACAATAGTTCCTGGCTTCCTGTAGGTTGCCTGTAATCTCTTCAGACACTACTCCACCATCCCCGGCCAGGTTCCAGACCATGCATCCTGCTGCTGGCTTGATCTATCAGGCTGTTGGTGACCAACCCAACGCGCAAACCACAGCCCGGTTGATCAGGAACTGATGACAGCCAGGGGTCTGTGGGTAATCATTATGCATGAAGCGGGTGTTGAAGAGTAGTGGTCCCTTTACACTTATTGAGTTCTCTGTGTACTTATTGATGCCCTGTTCTTCAGATTAATGCTGCACAGTTTGCTAAGCTTGTATTCATCATACGTAGTGGTTTAAGTGCGGAGATTTGAAACCAATCCCTTCATGATCTTTCTGTGTAGATTATCATGTATCTTTTCGCCTACGTTCTAAAGAGTACAGTTGTGGGGACTAGAAGCACTCCCAGTAATTTAGGTGCTGGACCTGAGTTTATACGAGCTGTGAAGGTTCTCTGTACATTTTCCAGTTGTGTAGTGTCTCCTGCTTAGCAAGTGAGAGCTGTTAGTAATATTGCAACCTAGAGAGAACAAGTCACTTGAAGAGTGTCATAATTTAGCTTGGCATCTCTTGTGGGAGTGCCCCTGCTGCTGCTGCTGCTGCTCTTTGGTAATATTGGTGGCTGTTGGTGCATCTGCTGGCTGTTGCTATTGCTGCTGCTGTTACTTTTGCTGTTGGCACAGTGCCAGTGTCCATGACTCAGTGATGAGAGTTAGGACGGTACAAAAATAATTCACCAGCCAATATAAACATCAAGATGTGTGCCCAGCCTCATGCACATGTTGACAGCTCTCCACATACTGTTGTTGACAGTACCCCCTCCACATACTGGTCTTGACAGTACCCCCTCCACATACTGGTCTTGACAGTACCCCCTCCACATACTGGTCTTGACAGTACCCCCTCCACATACTGGTCTTGACAGTACCCCCTCCACATACTGGTCTTGACAGTACCCCCTCCACATACTGGTCTTGACAGTACCCCTCCACATACTGGTCTTGACAGTACCCCTCCACATACTGGTCTTGACAGTACCCCTCCACATACTGGTCTTGACAGTACCCCTCCACATACTGGTCTTGACAGTACCCCCTCCACATACTGGTCTTGACAGTACCCCTCCACATACTGGTCTTGACAGTACCCCTCCACATACTGGTCTTGACAGTACCCCTCCACATACTGGTCTTGACAGTACCCCCTCCACATACTGGTCTTGACAGTACCCCTCCACATACTGGTCTTGACAGTACCCCCTCCACATACTGGTCTTGACAGTACCCTCCACATACTGGTCTTGACAGTACCCTCCACATACGGGTCTTGACAGTACCCCTCCACATACGGGTCTTGACAGTACCCCCTCCACATACGGGTCTTGACAGTACCCCTCCACATACGGGTCTTGACAGTACCCTCCACATACGGGTCTTGACAGTACCCCTCCACATACTGGTCTTGACAGTACCCCTCCACATACTGGTCTTGACAGTACCCTCCACATACGGGTCTTGACAGTACCCCCTCCACATACGGGTCTTGACAGTACCCCCTCCACATACGGGTCTTGACAGTACCCCCTCCACATACGGGTCTTGACAGTACCCCCTCCACATACGGGTCTTGACAGTACCCCCTCCACATACGGGTCTTGACAGTACCCCTCCACATACGGGTCTTGACAGTACCCCTCCACATACGGGTCTTGACAGTACCCCTCCACATACGGGTCTTGACAGTACCTCCACATACGGGTCT
The DNA here is from genome assembly GCA_009830355.1 of Cherax destructor. Taxonomy (NCBI): domain Eukaryota; kingdom Metazoa; phylum Arthropoda; class Malacostraca; order Decapoda; family Parastacidae; genus Cherax; species Cherax destructor. Next base: position 104,637 of record WNWK01003641.1, read on the forward strand.
TGACAGTACCCTCCACATACGGGTCTTGACAGTACCCCTCCACATACGGGTCTTGACAGTACCCTCCACATACGGGTCTTGACAGTACCCCTCCACATACGGGTCTTGACAGTACCCCTCCACATACGGGTCTTGACAGTACCCCCTCCACATACGGGTCTTGACAGTACCCCCTCCACATACGGGTCTTGACAGTACCCCTCCACATACGGGTCTTGACAGTACCCCTCCACATACGGGTCTTGACAGTACCCCTCCACATACGGGTGCTTGACAGTACCCCTCCACATACGGGTTTGACAGTACCCTCCACATACGGGTTTGACAGTACCCCTCCACATACGGGTGTTGACAGTACCCCCTCCACATACGGGTTTGACAGTACCCCCTCCACATACGGGTGTTGACAGTACCCCTCCACATACGGGTGTTGACAGTACCCCCTCCACATACGGGTGTTGACAGTACCCCTCCACATACGGGTGTTGACAGTACCCCTCCACATACGGGTGTTGACAGTACCCCTCCACATACGGTGTTGACAGTACCCCTCCACATACGGGTGTTGACAGTACCCCTCCACATACGGGTGTTGACAGTACCCTCCTCCACATACACAGGGTGTTGACAGTACCCCCTCCACATACGGTGTTGACAGTACCCCTCCACATACGGGTGTTGACAGTACCCCCTCCACATACGGGTGTTGACAGTACCCCTCCACATACGGGTGTTGACAGTACCCCCTCCACATACGGGTGTTGACAGTACCCCTCCACATACGGGTGTTGACAGTACCCCCTCCACATACGGGTGTTGACAGTACCCCTCCACATACGGGTGTTGACAGTACCCTCCACATACGGGTGTTGACAGTACCCCTCCACATACGGGTGTTGACAGTACCCCTCCACATACGGGTGTTGACAGTACCCCTCCACATACGGGTGTTGACAGTCCCCCTCCACATACGGGTGTTGACAGTACCCCTCCACATACGGGTGTTGACAGTACCCCTCCACATACGGTGTTGACAGTACCCCCTCCACATACGGGTGTTGACAGTACCTCCCTCCACAATACGGGTGTTGACAGTACCCCCTCCACATACGGGTGTTGACAGTACCCCTCCACATACGGGTGTTGACAGTACCCCCTCCACATACGGGTGTTGACAGTACCCCTCCACACGTGACAGCTCAAGTGTTGACAGTACCCCTCCACATACGGGTGTTGACAGTACCCCTCCACATACGGGTGTTGACAGTACCCCTCCACATACGGGTGTTGACAGTACCCCCTCCACATACGGGTGTTGACAGTACCCCCTCCACATACGGGTGTTGACAGTACCCCCTCCACATACGGGTGTTGACAGTACCCCCTCCACATACGGGTGTTGACAGTACCCCCTCCACATACGGGTGTTGACAGTACCCCCTCCACATACGGGTGTTGACAGTACCCCCTCCACATACGGGTGTTGACAGTACCCCTCCACATACGGGTGTTGACAGTACCCCTCCACATACGGGTGTTGACAGTACCCCTCCACATACGGGTGTTGACAGTACCCCCTCCACATACGGGTGTTGACAGTACCCCTCCACATACGGGTGTTGACAGTACCCCTCCACATACGGGTGTTGACAGTACCCCTCCACATACGGGTGTTGACAGTACCCCTCCACATACGGGTGTTGACAGTACCCCTCCACATACGGGTGTTGACAGTACCCCTCCACATACGGGTGTTGACAGTACCCCTCCACATACGGGTGTTGACAGTACCCCCTCCACATACGGGTGTTGACAGTACCCCTCCACATACGGGTCTTGACAGTACCCCTCCCACATACGGGTGTTGACAGTACCCCCTCCACATACGGGTGTTGACAGTACCCCTCCACATACGGGTGTTGACAGTACCCCTCCACATACGGGTGTTGACAGTACCCCCCACATACGGGTGTTGACAGTACCCCTCCACATACGGGTGTTGACAGTACCCCTCCACATACGGGTGTTGACAGTACCCCTCCACATACGGGTGTTGACAGTACCCCCTCCACATACGGGTGTTGACAGTACCCCTCCACATACGGTGTTGACAGTACCCCCTCCACATACGGTGTTGACAGTACCCCTCCACATACGGGTGTTGACAGTACCCTCCACATACGGGTGTGACAGTACCCCTCCACATACGGGTGTTGACAGTACCCCTCCACATACGTGTTGACAGTACCCTCCACATACGGTGTTGACAGTACCCCTCCACATACGGGTGTTGACAGTACCCCTCCACATACGGGTGTTGACAGTACCCCCTCCACATACGGGTGTTGACAGTACCCCCTCCACATACGGGTGTTGACAGTACCCCTCCACATACGGGTGTTGACAGTACCCCTCCACATACGGGTGTTGACAGTACCCCTCCACATACGGGTGTTGACAGTACCCCTCCACATACTGGTGTTGACAGTACCCCTCCACATACGGGTGTTGACAGTACCCCTCCACATACGGGTGTTGACAGTACCCCTCCACATACGGGTGTTGACAGTACCCCTCACATACGGGTGTTGACAGTACCCTCCACATACTGGTGTTGACAGTACCCCCTCCACATACGGGTGTTGACAGTACCCCTCCACATACGGGTGTTGACAGTACCCCCTCCACATACGGGTGTTGACAGTACCCCCTCCACATACGGGTGTTGACAGTACCCCCTCCACATACTGGTGTTGACAGTACCCCCTCCACATACTGGTGTTGACAGTAATGCCAGGAACCAATAAATGTTGACTAATGTTGAAAGAACAGAGCAAGGGGAGGTGCCTCGACCCCCCTTCCTCCTAGATAAACAACTCAGGGATTATAAATGTAGACATGTTATTACATGTGCTATATTGACCTAGTACAACATTATATAATATTTCGTTGGGATTTTTAACCCCGGAGGGGTTAAAATAACCCAAGAAAGTCAGTGTGTCATCGATTACTGTGTCATATTTCCATTGGGATCCTCCAATCTTGTCCCCCAGGATGCCACTCACACCAGTCGACTAAGACCCAGGTACCTACTTGCTAGGTGAACGGGGACAGCAGGTATAAGGAAACATGCCCAATGTTTCCACCTGTGCCGGGGATTGAACCACGGAGCTGGACAGATACCTAAAGTCAGCGCCGGATCAGCCAGGCTGTGGTTCGAACGTTGGACTATTTGCGGCCAGCAGTAACAGTCTAGTTGATCAGGCCCTGATCAACCGGGAGGTTTGGTCATGGAACAGGCCGCGGGGGCGTTGATCCCCGGAATATCCTGCAGGTAGACTCCAGGCAGGTAGACGGACAGTGTGAGGAGAGTGTTACCCACCAGGCCACGAGACATGGAAAACAGCAGACCAGTTTGACTGTTAATTCTACACACGTTCTAAACACGTGTGCCCAAAACGTGCGCGCGCGCGCCCTCAAACCCATTATAAAAACAAACTAAAATTATATGTTAAAAAATATCAAATTATTCAATTTAGTATATAGCCGAGTTATGGGGTGAGGAGCTATACCTCGACCCCCTGCAAGCACAACTGTTGTACAGTAAGATGTATTACCTCTTGTACTATCTTTGCCTAGTCTAAATAAATGATAGTTGTAAATCTAGATAGAAATAGTCTCTCAGCATAAACTGCGGACTTCTTTACAAGTCCTCTGGTATCTTTCATAAGTATTCCCATGTACCTGGTTGAGCACACCACCACTACCTGGTTGAGCACACCACCACTACCTGGTTGAGCACACCACCACTACCTGGTTGAGCACACCACCACTACCTGGTTGAGCACACCACCACTACCTGGTTGAGCACACCACCACTACCTGGTTGAGCACACCACCACTACCTGGTTGAGCACACCACCACTACCTGGTTGAATACACCACCACTACCTGGTTGAGCACACCACCACTACCTGGTTGAGCACACCACCACTACCTGGTTGAGCACACCACCACTACCTGGTTGAGCACACCACCACTACCTGGTTGAGCACACCACCACTACCTGGTTGAATACACTACCACTACCTGCTTGAGTACACTACCACTACCTGCTTGAGTACACTACCACTACCTGGTTGAATACACTACCACTACCTGGTTGAGTACACTACCACTACCTGCTTGAGTACACTACCACTACCTGCTTGAGTACACTACCACTACCTGCTTGAGTACACTACCACTACCTGGTTGAGCACACCACCACTACCTGGTTGAGCACACCACCACTACCTGCTTGAGTACACCACCACTACCTGGTTGAGCACACCACCACTACCTGGTTGAGCACACCACCACTACCTGGTTGAGCACACCACCACTACCTGGTTGAATACACCACCACTACCTGGTTGAGCACACCACCACTACCTGGTTGAGCACACCACCACTACCTGGTTGAGCACACCACCACTACCTGGTTGAGCACACCACCACTACCTGGTTGAGCACACCACCACTACCTGGTTGAGCACACCACCACTACCTGGTTGAATACACTACCACTACCTGCTTGAGTACACTACCACTACCTGCTTGAGTACACTACCACTACCTGGTTGAATACACTACCACTACCTGGTTGAGTACACTACCACTACCTGCTTGAGTACACTACCACTACCTGGTTGAGTACACTACCACTACCTGCTTGAGTACACTACCACTACCTGCTTGAGTACACTACCACTACCTGGTTGAATACACTACCACTACCTGGTTGAGTACACTACCACTACCTGCTTGAGTACACTACCACTACCTGGTTGAGTACACACCACTACCTGCTTGAGTACACTACCACTACCTGCTTGAGTACACTACCACTACCTGGTTGAATACACTACCACTACCTGGTTGAGTACACTACCACTACCTGCTTGAGTACACTACCACTACCTGGTTGAGTACACTACCACTACCTGCTTGAGTACACTACCACTACCTGCTTGAGTACACTACCACTATCTGGCAGTAGAGAGAACTAGGGCAAGAAGGTTAGCTTCTAGTCCCCTGGGAGGGAAGGGAAGGTTACAGTGCACCCCAGAGGTATAGGGGGGGACGTGGTAGTGGGCGTGGTAGTGGGGGGTGTTATCAGTGGGGTGGGTGTGGCACTACCTTAACCACTGCCATTAATCTGCATAGAAGGCCGCCCATCCCACCTCACTTGACCCCAATATGCACCACCACCACCCCTACCCACTGGAAACACCACGTATGACCACCACCCACTGAAGACACCACCCATGTTCACTACCCTGTACTCCTTGGAGAGCAGGCGAGAAAGATGCATCATAATTTACACCTGGAAAATTCTAGAGGGACTGTTCCTAAATCTGTACACAGAAATCACTCCATATGAAAGCAAAAGACTCGGCAGACGCTGCGACATATCTAGTGAAAAGTCAGGATGCCGGGAGTACACACGGAAAACTCAAGTGTCAGGGGCCCAAGACTGTTAAACAGCCCCCCTTATTCATAAAGGGGATTACCAATAGACCCCTATCTGCAAGAGGGAACTGGACAGATACCTAAAGTCAGTGCCTGACCAGCCGGGTTGTGGTTCGTACATTGGATATCGTGTGGCCAGCAGTAACAGCCTGGTTGATCAGGCCCTGATCCACCGTGAGGCCTGGTCAGGAACCAGGCCACGGGGGCGTTGACCCCTGGAACACCTTCCAGGTATGTAGGTAGGTATACCCACCCATTACTGATCGTGCACCCACCCTCCAAAACAGTTCCTGATCAGCCGGGTTATGGTGCATACGTTGGACTACGGGTAGTGGACACTAACAGCTTGATAGATCAGGCCAGCAACTAGGAGGCCTGGTGTGGGATCGGGCTCCGGGGGCGCTGACCTCCGGAAGCGGCTCCAGGTAACTCGCTCTAACATGCTAGCAACACTTAAACATAACATAAGAAGGGAGGAACACTGCAGCGACCTACATGCGAGGCAGGTCAAAGTCTCCTACTGGCTTAAGCCAATGACCCAACCTAGTTAGGTCAAGTCACATTCACTTAAGGAGCGCGGCATCTGACCTAGTAGCACAAGCTAGTCAGGTCCAGCTCACACCCCCACACCCACTCATGTATTTATCTAATCTATTTTTAAAAGTACACAACGTTTTAGCTTCTATGACGGTACTCGGGAGTTTGTTCCACTCATCCACAACTCTATTACCAAACCAATGCTTTCCTATATCCTTCCTGAATCTGAATTTTTCCAACTTAAAACCATTGCTGCGTGTCCTGTCTAGATATTTTTTAGCACGCTATTTACATCCCCTTTATTTATCCCTGTTTTCCATTTATACACCTTAATCATATCTCCCTAATCCTACGCCTTTCTAGAGAGTGCAGATTCAGGGCCCTCAGTCTATTCTCATAGGCAAGATTTCTGATACATGAAATCAAATTTGTCATCCTCCTTTGTACGTTTTCCAGAGCATTTATATCCATTCTGTAATACGGTGACCAAAACTGTGCAGCATAATCTAGATGAGGCCTAACCAAGGATATATAGAGTTGAAGAACAACCTGAGGACTCCTATTATTTATGCTTCTTGATATGAAGCCAAGGATTCTGTTTGCTTTATTGCGAACACTTATGCACTGCTGTCTTGGTTTTAGATTACTGCTAACCAGAACTCCTAAATCCTTTTCGCAATCAGTAGTATTAAGATCTACATTATTTAGTTTATATGTGGCATGGTTATTGTCCTGTCCAATATTTAGAACTTTGCATAGTAACTACCTTTACATTAGTAACTACACACTAACATCCACAACATGTTAGTAACTACACACTAACATCCACAACATGTTAGTAACTACACACTAACATTCACAACATGCAAGTAACTACACACTAACATTCACAACATGTTAGTAACTACACACTAACATCCACAACATGCAAGTAACTACACACTAACATCCACAACATGTTAGTAACTACACACTAACATCCACAACATGTTAGTAACTACACACTAACATCCACAACATGTTAGTAACTACACACTAACATCCACAACATGTTAGTAACTACACACTAACATCCACAACATGCAAGTAACTACACACTAACATTCACAACATGCAAGTAACTACACACTAACATTCACAACATGCAAGTAACTACACACTAACATTCACAACATGCAAGTAACTACACACTAACATCCACAACATGCAAGTAACTACACACTAACATTCACAACATGCAAGTAACTACACACTAACATCCACAACATGCAAGTAACTACACACTAACATCCACAACATGCAAGTAACTACACACTAACATCCACAACATGCAAGTAACTACACACTAACATTCACAACATGCAAGTAACTACACACTAACATTCACAACATGCAAGTAACTACACACTAACATCCACAACATGCAAGTAACTACACACTAACATTCACAACATGCAAGTAACTACACACTAACATTCACAACATGTTAGTAACTACACACTAACATTCACAACATGCAAGTAACTACACACTAACATTCACAACATGTTAGTAACTACACACTAACATTCACAACATGCAAGTAACTACACACTAACATTCACAACATGTTAGTAACTACACACTAACATCCACAACATGCAAGTAACTACATACTAACATCCACAACATGCAAGTAACTACACACTAACATTCACAACATGTTAGTAACACGTTTCTCATACTTGAAAACTGACTTTTGAATTTAACATAATAAACTTGCTTTAAAACGCTGTAAGTCATATTTAGTTTACCCCAACGTGACGCTGTTGGGTACTAGTAATAGTTGATAGTTGAGGCTGTATAACACAAAACAATCATAAAACACACAAAGCACACAGAGTATTGGTACTTACAGATGCCTAGAACCAGTGGAAGCATGAGCCGGAAGATAAGGTTAGCAGCCATTTGATGAGCAGCAGCCATGGTGGTGGTAGTGACCACCTTAGTGGACGATCTTGTGGTAGTTGGTGGTAGTAACCACCTTAGTGGACGACCTTGGGGTAGTTGGTGGTAGTAACCACCTTAGTGGACGACCTTGTGGTAGTGATCACCTCAGTGGTAGTTGGTGACAACGCTGGATGAGTGCTTCAGTGATTGCTTATCGAGGTGACGTCGTGGGAATGGGGGGTCATCGTGGTGGTGACAGAGGTAAGGAGAACGAGCAGTCTTGCAGCCAGGGTAGCAGTGACGGTGGTGTGTGCGTGGAACACAGTGTGGTGGAGGGAATGAGACGTGTAGGATGAAGCAAGGAAGGATGTTCTAGTCATGCCTCACGTATCTTTGACATTACATGATGCACCCTCCTGTGTCCTCAACACCATCGTCAAACCACAACAGCGTCTGTGGGAAGAATAGTTTTCTTATAAGTTTTTTACACTGATAGTTACTGGATATTATATATAAATGTAGCATGGTGTATATCATGTGAGGTGCATTATACACTACAAGTTTAAAACACACTGGTGAGTACTCAAGAAAATGTCTGCGGGAAGATGTCGCAAGTGGGGGTGCCACAAGAATTTCTATTTGCTCCAGTAATATTTTTAATTTGTATCAGTAATTAACAAGAGGAAATAAAAACTAAGAATAGGTTTTGCAGACACAAAAACTTTTCCTGATTAAGACAGCTTGTGGGTGGCGCCTTAGGCTGCTTCGTGAACATTGAATGCTGCTGCTATAATGATGCTGAGGCAATTATTCAGTCCGTACATATACGTAATTACGTAGCATTAATTACCTAGTTGATTCTGCGTGTGAATTTGAGCTAAGACTACTAAGCTAGACCGAACTGTCTATATCTATGTTATTTTTTTACTAAATAAATATTCCTGCTTTTGTGTCTCATTAGTTGGTTCTACTTCTCTACTAGTTTAAGTCAACTAATCCACAATCTTTAGAAAAAAACGAATTCTAGTCTAAAGTAGACTTGGTCCAGGGCGGACCCAACTGTCATCTCAAGTTCCTTCTATTCTGGGTTAGTTGTGCAATGTTCCAGCAACGGTATTGTGACTTATTCTTATATTTGTGTACGACTAAGTTTTCCTAGCCTCTTATTCATACAAGTATTGTTTACGCTGAACACTATCCGTATGTCTACCTGTCTATCCATATTAGTAGTGCAGTCCTCAAAACACTATCACAAGTGGTGGTCATGCACACTTGAACGTTTCCTGGTACTACTCATCCACCCACTTTTTATATGTACTCTTACTTTATCTTTAATATACGTTTGACAGGTTTCAAATTTTTCGTACTCCTTCGGGCCGGCCTTGGACCAGGCTTGTTCGTGGCTTGCCACGAATTCATTGACCTCCCCCCCCCTCCCTTCCGAAACGTCCTTCAGGTATCCCAGGCCTCTCACGGGAGCCTCAAATGTATCATTAACTATATCAGCAAAATCAGACACTAAAGCTGAGCCTCTGGTATAACCACTCACTATGTTGAGAGGCTACTGTGTTCTTTGTAACCACTCGCTATGTCCAGAGGCTACTGTGTAATTTATGCCTCGACTCTTCTAGCGACTCTAAAAGCCCTCATTAATACGATGAACAAATTAAACCACGAGTCCTGAGCACCCACACTTTAATGTACAATAATCGTTTCTCCATATTTATGCAACATTTGAAATTTAATATAGGAAAACACTCCGTGTGTATTCGTGATCTCTAAATCACATTGTCAATTTATTCTCAAAGTGTATTTGCCAAGAGTACATTAATTCTACAAATTATATTTAAAAAAAAAATAAGGCTCCATTAGGACAGGCTGGTTTGTGAGATGTAAAGCCTATTGATAATTCTACAAATTATAGTGAGAAAAAAGATTGTACGAGAATTGTTTTGTTAATGCCAGTCTACTACACGAGGGTCATTAAGGCTACATGTAACTTGTACACCACCAGTCAAGAATACCTTAGTACGCAATACAGGTGTTAAACTGCATACATTATACCTAGAATCCTTTGTTTATGCACTGCTACTCTGTGTATACACTTCAAGAGATGCAATCTTCAAAATATATAAAATTCCCTTTATATCTCCAGTTCCTGGAGCAAGTCAATTTCCATATGATACAATGTCTATACAGAATGGGTGACACTTGTATGCATGCAGAAAGTGCATGGTTATAAAGAGCATTTATTGCAAGTGGTTGAATATAGGTGTATTATACCATTATATCATTATCGAGAAGAATAAAAAGGCATGATACCTCGTATTGTCATAATTATTTTGTTTCATGGGAAGAGCTAAACCCTTCATGAAGGGTCATACAGCGCCTGATGAATAGGAGGTAATTTGGCTTGAGCCAACGAAGGGGAAGATAACGCCAATTCCTTGGATGAAGAGCCCTTCACCAGCCTCGGGAATATAGGTGGTGTAGAGACTGAGTGTAGTGGAGTGCGCATTGCAGAGTGTGGATTGATCTTTACTCCCACCTCCACACCCACCATCTTCCCTCCACACCCGAAATATTCCATTTCTTCTTCCCCATCCACCTCATCCATGGTTTTCGTGTATGTTTGGTACACTGTGACATGCCACAATTGTCATGTACAGATGCCTTCTGGTGAATTATATAAACTATTCCCGATTTTAGTTTCTGTAGGATAACTTGAGAAAGCCTCTTCTGATCGACTTGAAACTCATCCCTGGTGTGCTATACATAGAAGCAGCTAGGGAATGTTACTGATCTCGATTTTGAAAATAGTATGGTATTTTTCCATGAAATAATACGCCTCGTCTCAACGGTTATGGTCTTTAATGGCTGATGAATCTTACCAGAGAAAACTTTTTGAATGTAGACTTTACGATACAAATTAACTAACTTATAATAGCTGGATTCTGTGTATCTGGTGAAAATTGTCTAGTCTGCTTACCTCCACTCATTAAACATTGGTGTAGTTTACGTGGAGAAAGGTTTGGACTGGTTATAGACTGCAGGTGTCAATTTTATGGAAGAAACTTTAAAAATTTAATACTGGTTTTCGTACAATGATTTTTTAAATGCGTCGCGCGATCGGTTTCAGAGCAGATAACCTGAGAATACAATGTTTGAGCAGTTTCTGTGTTGGTATATAATGAAATATTTATCTCTGCGACCGACTTTTAAACTTTCAAAGCTGGAGCAAATTAGTGGAAGGTTCGAACTGGTCTTGGGCTGTGTAGGTAAGTAATTTAGTTTAAGCATTGGTACACAAGTACAATGATCATACAAAGTGACATTACAATTGGGATGTAGATCTGCCAGTTTTACTGAAGTCATTACGATAGTTTCCATGCGTTAACTTTGAAAGTTTCTTTGACTGGCTTCAAATCTTCAATGTTGATATTTAACTGCATTTAAAATTAATACCGCACTGCGCTATTTATTTTGCTTGCGTTTAACGTAGAGCAGAGTTAGCTAAACTAGCGGGATACCTTTTATAGGATGGCAGCAAGGGAACTACGTCTAGTTCAACCCTCCCCCGTTCCGTGGTCTGTTTGCCATCGTGTTATTACAATTTTGAGTCATTACATCTAGTTCACTCCATGTTCCCTCTCCACCCACACAACCAGAGCCCTGGAACCCAATCCACACACTCAAATACACACAGTAACACACACTACAAATACCCAAACTTTCACAAACGCGGCCGTAGAAAACTTGCCCTTTCTCCTCAGCGCACCCTTAGCAGACCTCCCTTATTGAGTGAGAGGTTTTCCTAAACCCTCCCCCCTTCCCTATCCCTCAGTGAAGAAACCCAATCCTCCCTTAGCCCGGCCACCTTTCTCACCCCCCGGACCGCCCTCTTTTTCCGTGGAAAGAGAGACTCTCTGGGGAGGGGGAAAACGAGCGGCGCCTTCCCCGGACCATCGTCAGTGGGAAGACCTCTCCAGCAACATGTTCCTGACTCATTGTGAAATGCAGGTTTATTTTAACATGATACAATGTTTATACAATAATGGATGACACTGGAATGCATGTTAAAAGCCCATGGTTATGCGAGGCATCTCGGGCAAGCTTAATTAAGCCTAACTTAAGGCTACACGATTGTAAGAAAAAAATATTTGGGTTATAGTCTAGTAAGCTTATATGTATTATTTTTTACTTTAGATGACATAGTAAGATACTATTATTTTGCATTCATTTTCTAAGGCGTTTACAAACGAACTATGCAAAGAGAATTTCTCGCCCAATAAATATAAAGTTACTTCAGGTTAGGCTACTTAACGGTGACCTAAATTTACAAATATTTACATAAACTGAACCACCAATAATCGCATTACAAATATGACAAGAATTATTAGCCCTCCAGGGTTATTAGCCCTCCAGGGTTATTAGCCCTCCAGGGTTATTAGCCCTCCAGGGTTATTAGCCCTCCAGGGTTATTAGCCCTCCAGGGTTATTAGCCCTCCAGGGTTATTAGCCCTCCAGGGTTATTAGCCCTCCAGGGTTATTAGCCCTCCAGGGTTATTAGCCCTCCAGGGTTATTAGCCCTCCAGGGTTATTAGCCCTCTTGAGTAACACTAATAAAGCAGTTGTGTGAGCAGTGTGGTGCGGCGAGGTCTGTGACCCAGGAAGCATCAAACAGGTAGTTGTAGGATCACGTAAATAACGTCAGAAATTCTGTTTTTTACTGTTTTGAATCCTTGTGACATCCTGATAATCTTACAGTTGTTCAAGTTGCTTTCCCCCCCCCCTTCATCTATACTCCTTCCCTACTTAATTCCCCATCTGCATTCCTCCCTCACTTGATACCTCCTCTCCCTCGTTTCCTCCCCTCTCCACTATTCCCTCCTACGTCCCTCTGTGCTTTCCAGCTTTCATCCATAACCTAATCCTCCACAAATAACACGTATATAAGAAAATTAAATGAAGTTTCGGTCCGACTTGGATTATTAACTAGTCACACGTGGCTAGTTAATGGTCCAAGTCTGAGTAAAACGTTACCCCTGTGGTTTAGCGCTTCTATTTGATTATAATAATAATACTGAGTAAAACGTTGTCATAACTTTCACTCTCCTACGTGCGGGTTGTGTGTATTGTTCCAGTCACGGTATTGTGTGTATTGTTCCAGTCACGGTATTGTGTGTATTGTTCCAGTCACGGTATTGTGTGTATTGTTCCAGTCACGGTATTGTGTGTATTGTTCCAGTCACGGTATTGTGTGTATTGTTCCAGTCACGGTATTGTGTGTATTGTTCCAGTCACGGTATTGTGTGTATTGTTCCAGTCACGGTATTGTGTGTATTGTTCCAGTCACGGTATTGTGTGTATTGTTCCAGTCACGGTATTGTGTGTATTGTTCCAGTCACGGTATTGTGTGTATTGTTCCAGTCACGGTATTGTGTGTATTGTTCCAGTCACGGTATTGTGTGTATTGTTCCAGTCACGGTATTGTGTGTATTGTTCCAGTCACGGTATTGTGTGTGTTGTTCCAGTCACGGTATTGTGTGTATTGTTCCAGTCACGGTATTGTGTGTATTGTTCCAGTCACGGTATTGTGTGTATTGTTCCAGTCACGGTATTGTGTGTATTGTTCCAGTCACGGTATTGTGTGTATTGTTCCAGTCACGGTATTGTGTGTGTTCTTTCTACCTCCTCCTCCTGGCCTTCCCTCCCTACCAACCTTTCCCCTCCTGCTGCTGACTCCATATACACGCTACATGACACTAAAATTAGTTTTTCTAAAAACAGCTTACAGTCGCTACAAAAAGTAAGCGGCGTGGGTTGCGAGTCTTAATTTTACGTAGCTTGATTGGTAGCGCACTCAGCTCACACACTGAGCTACGTGGTTCGATCCCCGGTACGGGTGGAAACATTAGCATGTGTTTCCTTAAGATACCTGCTGTCCATGTTCACCTAGCAGTAAAATAGGTACCTGGGTGTTAGTCTACTGGTGTGGGTCGCATCCTGAGGTCAAAATTTACCTAATTTGCCCGAAATGCTCTCCACAACAAGGGGCTTTCTATATATCTATTTCTACCAGTACATGTACAAGTTATACAGACCACAGCTGACATCAATGACATACTACTATATAGAAAGCCGCTTATGCTCAGCATTTCCCCCAAATTAGGTCAGTTTTTTCCCAGGATGCGACCCACACCAGTCGACTAACACCCAGGTACCCATTTTATACTGATGAGTGAACATGGACAGTAGGTGTCTTAAGGAACCACGTCCCTAATGTTTTCCAGCCGTACCGGGGATTCCATCTCCTGACCTCAGTGAGAGCTATGGTCTGTATAATAATAATAATAATAATACTTTATTTAGACATGGTACAAAGATACGTACATTGTTGGGTTTACATGATACCTTGTATATGTACTCTGTATAACTTGTAATCACCTAATTGTGGTTGCAGGGGGTCGAGACTCCGCTCCTGGCCCCGCATATGTATATGTACTCATTACATAGGCTACAGACTAGAAACAGCGTTGTATGACCCTAGTGGGTTTAGCGTTTAGTTATGATTGCAATATTAATAATAGTGACTAGCACACGAGATAGTCGCTAGAGGTAGACGTAGTGGCGCCGGCTCTCCCGCCTCGCATTTCTTCCCCACAAATCACGTCAACTCACTGAACTAACATTTACACAAGATTACTGCAACTGTACTGACGATGAACCAAACTTTCTCCACATCACTTGTATCAAAGGGTTATTAACCCAGGATAACCCAAGACAGTCGAGCACTGTGGCTTATTTGCACTGGGGTCCTTAGGTACACTTCTCCAGGATGTGACCCACACTGGGGTTTAGGTACACGTCCCCAGGATGCGGCCCACACTGGGGTTTAGGTACACGTCCCCAGGATGCGGCCCACACTGGGGTTTAGGTACACGTCCCCAGGATGCGACCCACACTGGGGTTTAGGTACACGTCCCCAGGATGCGACCCACACTGGGGTTTAGGTACACGTCCCCAGGATGCGACCCACACTGGGGTTTAGGTACACGTCCCCAGGATGCGACCCACACTGGGGGTTTAGGTACACGTCCCCAGGATGCGACCCTATCATACCTTCTGTTTGGAGTTTACATCCTGTTCATTCCACTTCCACTTACTGTACACATTCAACTCTCCAGCTAAGAAATATGAAAGTGTCATGGAGAGGGAGCTGGACAGTTACCTAAAGTCAGTAACCGATCAGCCAGGCTGTGGTTTGTACGTGAATTGCGTGTCTACCTGGAGTCTACCTGGAGAGAATTCCAGGGGTCAACGCCCCCGCGGCCCGGTCTGTGACCAGGCCTCCTGTTGGACCAGAGCCTGATCAACCAGGCTGTTACTGCTGGCCGCACGCAGTCCAACGTACGAACCACAGCCCGGCTGATCAGGTACTGACTTGAGGTGCCTGTCCAGTGCCTGCTTGAAGACAGCCAGGGGCTTGTTGGTAATCCCCCTGATGTATGCTGGGAGGCAGTTGAACAATCTTGGGCCCCTGACACTTATTGTGTTGTCCCTCAACGTGCTAGTGGCACCCCTGCTCTTCATTGGGGGGATGTTACATCGCCTGCCGAGTCTTTTGCTTTCGTAGGGAGTGATTTTTGTGTGCAAGTTTGGTACTAAGCCCTCGAGAATTTTCCATGTGTATATAATAATGTATCTCTCCCGCCTGCGTTCTAGAGAGTACAGGTTTAGGAACTTCAAGCGTTCCCAGTAGTTGAGGTGGTTTATCGCACTTATGCGTGCGGTGAAGGTTCTCTGCACATTTTCAAGGTCAGCAATTTCACCCGCCTTGAAAGGTGCAGTTAGTGTGCAGCAATATTCCAGCCTAGATAGAACAAGCGATCTGTAAAGTGTCAACATGGGCTTGGCATCCCTGGTTTTGAAGGTTCTCATTATCCATCCTGTCATTTTTCGAGCAGATGCAATTGCTACATTGTTATGGTCCTTGAAGGTGAGATCCTCTGACATGATCACTCCCAGGTCTTTGACATTACTTTTTCGCTCTATTGTGTGGTTGGAATTAGTTTTGTACTCCGATGAGATTTTAATTTCTTCACGTTTTCCGTATCTGAGTAATTGAAATTTCTCATCATTGAACTTCATATTGTTTTCTGCAGCCCATTTAAAGATTTGGTTTATGTCTGCTTGGAGTCTTGCAGTGTCTTCAACGGTGGACACTGTCATACAGATTCGGGTGTCATCTGCAAAGTAGCCAGTAGTAACAGCCTGGTTGATCAGGCCCTGATCTACCGTGAGACCTGGTCATTATCTAGGGAGGTACTGTTTACCTGGAGTTTAAATGGGGAGTTCCGGGGGTCAACGCCCCCGCGGCCCGGTCTGTGACCACGCCTCCCGGTGGATTATTATAATCAAAAGAAGCGCTAAACCACAAGAGTTATACAGGCCTCACGGTGGAACAGGGCCTGATCAACCAGGTTGTTACTGCTGGCTGCACGCAATCCAACGTACATACCACAGCCCGGCTGGTCAGGTGCTGACTTTGGGTCAGCTTTATGCATATTTGGAGGCTGTTGAACAGTCTCGGGCCCCTGACACTTAAGTGTTTTCTCTCAGTGTACTCACGGCATCCATGCTTTACATAGGTGGTATGTTGCACTGTATGTCGTGCTTTCGTAGGGAGTGATTTGTGTGTGCAGATTTGGGACCAGTACTAGGATTTTCCAGGTGTAGATCATTATGCATCTTTCTCGCGTACGTTCTAAGGAGTTCTTGGACTTCAAGCGCTCCCACTAATTTAAGTGCTCGACTTAGTTTATACGAGCAGTGAATTATTATTATTATAATCAAATAGAAGTTCTAAACCACAGGGGTGACGAGCAGTGAAGGTTTCCCATACATTTCACACTTGTGTAATTTCGCTTGTCCTGAAGGGAGCCGAGCCGCTAGTACACAGCAGTATTCCAACCTAGAGAAAACAAGTGACATTGTCACCATTAGCTTGGCATCCGTTTTGCAAGTTCTAGTTATCCAACCTATATTTTCTTTGAAGATGTGATAATGGCATTGTTGTGCGCTTTGACGGAGATGACATCATTACTTCCAGGTCTCTCACATTATACCTTAACTCTTATTAAGTGATTTGAGTTTTGTCTTTCATTCCGACCTTGTTTTTATCAATTCTTTCGTAACACGGAAACTGAAATTTGTCCTCATTGAACATCACCGTTGTCAGTAGCCCACTAAAACACTTTATTGATACCAGTTTGAAGGCTTCTTGTCTCTTCTATAGATGCCACGAGGATAGTTCTGCTCTTGTAGCTACAAATAAACAATTACGAGTAGGTAATAATTACCATCAAGCCTCCATCTTTTTAGCAAAGACCCGTACCGAGAATGCGCATAGGTTTTCTAATAGGCGTGCCCGTGTGGGCGTGGAGCGAGTGTGGAGTGTGGGCGTGGAGAATTGTGGGCTTGGTTGAGGTGTGGCAGGAGAGGTGTGGGTTTGAGGTGGAGTGTGCGTGAGACAATCAACACTTACTGTGTTAATCATCAAGAACAATTACAATAATCACCCTCTACATCCGCCACCTGCCTGGACAACTTTGCATATCTTGATGTTTATAACTTGTAAATTACTCTTACAGTTTGAGAGAGAGGTTGATACATCAGATGTAAATAACTCAATTCCTACTAAATTGTGGGTGTTGAACTAGTTCTTGGACCCATCTCAACTGTATGCAGGCTGAATTAATGTACTGGGAACTCTTGAAAATCCTTACCTAGTTTATGGTACTGTTGTCCCTTCAAGTTAAAGCCTTGACGATAACACAAGAAATTTTAGCTACCTTCCTCTCCTTGGTTCAACTTAACGTCGCATTCTCAAAAACCAGTCCGCTAGCGTTCCCTCGACCATGTCAAATGGGTCTAGTCACATTGATAAAATTATTATTGTTTCCTTCACAAATTACGTAAATTGTGTTAGCAACGCTTTGTTACTTTCAGTGGTTGAAGTAGAGTTCCTGGGCTTATTATGTGCCTCTAACCTCATGACTATCGCCCACACCTGGTATCATCACCCCCGCTGCCCGGTCTCACACCAGACCTGCTAGAATTGGAAAAGGAAAGAAAAGGAAAGTAAAGTGTATATCGAATATAAGTAAAAGTTTACAAGATTTACCTGTCATCTTCACTGTTCTTGAGACAAAAAAAAATGGAAATAAGTCACTGTCTGAATTTTTTGGGTTATCCTAGGTTCTCTACACATATGCTGCTATGTATGATAATCTATGTAACTATTTGTGTATACCTGCATAAACTTACTTATTCCTCAGCACATTAAATGTTTATCAGGCTTCTGTTTCACATAAAAAAAAACCTGGTAGTACCTTCCTGGATGGTTGCTGCCGTTTACATAAGACTTCAAATAATCTACCGGAGTGCAAAAACGTTAAAGAGGCTTCAGTGATAGAAGGTAATAATACCTGCCAGTGACGTTATAACAACGTCACTGCTAGTTGTTGTGTAGGTGGGTTACTGCCCGCGGTGCTGCAGGGCAGTGGGAGACTGGAGGGGTAGTGAAGGCAGGGGTATTGGGGAAGAGTTGGGGGCTACCTACCTGGGTATAGGAAGCTAGGCTTCAGTTACCTATTTGAGTTCACTTATTTTTAGTTCTGCTGATAATGCTCCTCGGTTCCATCTTTATTATTATTACTCACAACTGATTTTTGTTGTTGTTGACAAGTGTCTAACAACACCTAGGTACATATTCCTTGCTAGGGCAGCAGGCAGTGTGGAGACTTGCCTAGAATGCTGTCCACAATACTCTTCCTGCTAGGTGAACAGTTTACCTGGAAAGTATTCCGGGGATCAACGCCCCAGCGGCCCCGTCCACGACCAGGCCTCCCGGTGGATCAGGGCCTGATCAACCAGGCTGTTACTGCTGGCCGCACGTAGTCCAACGAACGAACCACAGCCCGGCTGATCTGTCCAGCTCCCTCTTGAATGCAGCCAGGGGCCTATTGGTAATTCCCCTTATGCATGGTGGGAGGCTGTTGAACAGTCTTGGGCCCCGGACACTTATGATGTTTTCTCAGTGTACCAATGGCGCCCCTACTTTTCATTGGGGGTATTTTGCACCGCCTGCCCAGTCTTTTAATTTCGTAGGGAGTGATTTCTGTGCAGATTCGAGACCATTCCTTCTAGGATTGTCCAAGTGTAGATTATCTCTCTCTCTCTCTCTCTCTCTCGCCTGCATTCCAACGAGTACAAGTCAAGTGATTCCAAGCGTTCCCAAGGGGAATTACCAGTAGACCTCTGGTTGTCTTCAAGAGGGAGCTGGACAGATACCTAAAGTCAGTGCCTGATCAGCCGGGATGTGGTTCGTACGTTGGACTACGTGCAGCCAGAAGTAACAGCCGCGTTGATCAGGCCCTGATCCACCGGGAGGCCTGGTCATAGACCGGGCCGCGGGAACGTCGATCCCCGGAATGCCCTCCAGGTAGTAGTTGAGGTGTTTGATAGAACTTATATGTGCAGTAAAGGTTCTCTGTACAATCTCTAGATCTGTAATTTCACCTGCTTTGAACAGAGATGTTAATGTACAGCAATATTCCAGCCTAGAGAGAACAAGTGATTTGAAAAGGATCATTGGCTTGGCATCTCTTGTTTTTCAATGTTGTCATTATCCATCCTATCATTTTCTTTGCAGTTGTGATCCTTGAAAGTGAGATCCTCAGACATTACCACTCCCAGGTCCCTCACATTATTTTTCCGCTCTATTGTATGATCAGAGCTTGTAGTATACTCAGTTCTAGTTATCTCCAGTTTTCCATAATGGAGTAGTTGGAATTTATCTTCATTGAACATCATATTGTTTTCCGTTGCCCATTGGAAAACTTTCTTAACCTCCAAGAAGATATAAACCATGTCCTTAATAGTATCGTCTGCAAAGGTGCTAACGATACTAGGATACTAGGTGCAAAGGTGTAATCCACGGTGCTGTGGATTACATCTGTCTATGTCTGATATGAGGATGAGGAACAGGATGGGGGAGAGTATTGTGACTTGTGGAACAGAGCTTTTCATTATGGTAGCTTCCGATTTAACTCTGTTGACCACTACTCTATGTTCGATTGGTTAGAAAGTTGAAGATCCATCTTCCCACTTTGCCAGTTATTCCTTTAGCAAGTATTTTGTTCGCTATTATGCCATGATCGCACTTGCCAAAGGCTTTTGCAAAGTCTGTGTATATTACATCTGCATTGTTTTTCTTCCAGTGCATCCAAGACCATATCATAGTGATCCAGTAGTTGCGAGAGACTGGAGTTACCTGCTCTGAACCCATGTTGCCCTGGATTGTGCAGTTTTTGGGAATCCAAGTGGTTTGCAATTGTGCTTCTTAGCACTCTTTCAAAGATTTTTATGATGTGAGACGTTAGAGCTATTGGTTTATAGTTCTTAGCTAATGCTTTGCTGCCGCCTTTATGGAGTGGGGCTATATCCGTTGTTTTTAAGTGATTGGAATTTCACCCATGTCTAAGCTCCTTCTCCATGGTATACTTAGGGCATGTGAAAGGGGTTTCTTGCAGTTCTTAATGAACACAGAGTTCCACGAGTCTGGGCCTGGGGCTGAGTGCATGGGCATGTTGTCAATGGCTTTCTCAAAGTCTATCGGAGTTAGGGTAATGTTGGAAATCTGGCATACATTGATGGAGTTTTGAGGCTCATTCATGAAAAAATAATTTGGATTGTCGAACTTTTGACTGATTAGTGGCTCGCTAAACACAGTCGTATTGGGATTTCAGTATCTCACTCATTTCTTTGTTGCCATCTGTGTAAGTCCCATCTTGTCTGAGCAAGGGCCCGATACTAGATGTGATATTTACCTTGTTTTTGGCATATGAAAAGAAATATTTCGAATTTCTTTAAATTTCACTAATCGCTTTTAGCTGCTCCTGTTTTTCCTGGGTCCTGTAAGAGTCCTTTAACTTCCCTGGTCAGCGCTTCCTTCCGTGTATCAGATAATCTAGCGTTCTTGAGGAGCTCAGAGATTCTTCGTCGTCTTCTGTAGAGGGAGCGTCTTTCCCCAGTTTACTTCTTTCTTAGGGAAATATACCTTGAACATACTTCAGCTGCCAGGAAGTTGATTATTTCAAAGCACTGGTTTGGATCCATGTTATTTATGGGCAGCAGGTGTATAAAGCTTACCTATTCGCTTCTTGCTCGAGGGAGGGAGAACACTTGAGAGCTCATGCGAGATAATAAAAGCACTTGAGAACGTGACATAGCATGAAAGTAGTGCGCGCGCACGAGAGCTCCGGTTACTGACAAACTTACTTTTTGGGTTATCCTAGGTAATTTACACTAAAACTACTTATAGTGTACCTGTACATAAATAAACTTACTTAGTATCCCAGTAAGTATTTAGGTACACACACACACACACATTAAGTACAATTATCATACATTACGTAAATTACCTAGGATAACCAAAGTCAAAAGTGACTTATTTCTAGGACATCGCCTGACAGCATTTCGGCTTAGCCCCGTGAGGCCAATCATATAATTATGTACAGGCCATTATCCAGGTATAAATAGAAAGATTTTTAATAATACACCCAAACATAATTAGCTTACAGTAGCCTAAATTTTTGCAATGCACTCTGCAAATTATTTTTGTGGCTAGTACCTCAGTAATTGCGCCTTCGGCTCACAAACTAAGAACCTGGGTTCGATCCTGGGGCGGGTGTAGTAGTTGGCCATGCCTCTGCTCTCCTAGCAGTTGCAACAAGGTGCCAGTGTATTAGTTTACTCTTGTGGTTAGCATCCTAGGGGTGGTCGTGTGTAACTGGCAAAACTAGGCTTTCCAATAATCCGAATATAGCATATATTGGTTTGTAAATAAAACAAAATAGATTTTAGATTTTACCACCGAAGGTGCTAGTTTATTATGCACCGCATATGAATTCTGTGGAGGGCAGCGCAAGAGCATATGGATACGCAAAAGGCCTAGGAACAAGAATTCCAAGAGGTTAACAGCAGTACAGCCTGGTTGATCAGGCTCTGGTCCAACAGGAGGCCTGGTCACGGACCGGGCCGCGGGGGCGTTGACCCCTGAATTCTCTCCAGGTAGTACATCCGGAGGTCACCTTTTCCCCTCCCTCCACGGCCCGGTCCCTGACCAGGCCTCTTGGTTGCTGGCCTGATCGATCAAACTGTTGGTGCCCGCTGTCCAATGCATGAACCACAACTCGGCTGATCAGGGGCTGTTCCACTTTTCCCCTGCACCGTCTGCCAAGTTTTTTGTATTCATATGTAGTTATTTCTGTGTGCAGGTTTGGGACCAATCCCTCTAGTATCTTCCCGGTATAGTAATATTATGATCCATCTTTCTGGGCCGAGTTCTAACTAGTAGACTTCTTGAGACTACGCCCTCCCAGTAATTTAGGTGCTTAACTGAATTTATACGAAATGTGAAATTTCTCTGCACATTCTCTAGCTCAGCATTTTCGCCGGCCTTGAAGAGTGCTGTCAGTACACAGCAATATTCCAGCTTAGAGTGTGACCGGAAGATTATCATATCACTGGCATCTCCTGTTTTGAAGGTTCTAGTTATCTAACCAATATTTTTTCTTGTAGTTGCGATAATATTTTTGTGCTCCTTGAATGCGAAATCGTCTGACATTATCACTCCTAGATTGTTCACATTTGACTTAATTTCTAATGAGTGGTTCGAGATTGTCTTTTACTATCTTGTTTTTATTTCCTCCATTTCTTCCGTGACCTAGTAATCGAAATTTATCCTCACTGATCATGTCAGTAGCACTGGAACAATATATTTATATCAGTTTGGAGGCTCGCTATGTCCTATATGGATACCACCTTCACACAAATTCTAGTATTGTCTGTGAAGGGCGATATAATGCTAAGATTTATGTCCCAGTATGTCAGAAATTAGAATGAGGAATTGAAGTGGGGTGAGTATCGTGCCTCGGAGGACACCTTTTCACTGTAACCGTCCCTAATTTCACTGTTCAATACTACTCTTGTGTTCTATTTCCAGTTAATTAAATATCCATCTGCCCGCCTTCCCTGTTATTCCTTCGGGACGCATTTTGTGCACAATTATCCAGAAGTATTAGTAATGTAAAACAAGGCATACAACGTATTGTAACGCTAATATATAAACGATGAAGTTCTCAGGCGAGTGAAAGGTGGGAAAGCTTCCAGAAATTCTGGTAAAACTACTGGATATTTGCCCGAAGAGAAGACAGGGTGGATATTTACCATCTACTGGCTCCAGCAGATTGTTTCCATGTATATTTATGCAACAAACTAATTTGTCTAATGGGGAAATGTCCCATTATTTAAGCTAAATGGGAGCTGCTATAGCTCCCCCCCCCACGTACCAAGGTAAAAACAAAAGGTAAAGGACTCATTCTCCCCTCTTCAAGGAAAAATGAGGATGTCTCCATTTCCTGGGAAAGGCACTGCGCGCTGGAGGGCGTGGTCACTTCCCTCCCACACATTCTTGGTTAAATACCACCTCAATACATTGGCGACACGCCAAGTACAGTAAATACGACACTCACGAAGCCTCACAATACATTTATCCTCCAGTATAACCTGAAGAAATATCCCCTTAAGGAAGTGTTAATTAAATTTATGGATATTCTTACGGGTAAATTAAGTAATTTTATCTTACGTAAACTTTGGCAAGCTTAGGCTGGTAGGTTAGTAATAATGTAAAATTTAAAAAAATATACAAGTTCTATCAATTTAGTTAACTTATCCTTTAGGGAGGAATAAGGGAAAGGATTATCTCAAGTGATCCTGAGTTAATATAATTTGCAGAACACTAATGCTACTAACAATGAAATAATTTTTTTTCACTTAAGACGTTATTAAATTTCTAACAATGGGTTATGCACTCATTGAGTTGCTTAGGTTTAATTAAAGTATCAACAGCACGAGTCATTAAGAAAGTTATCCTTTATTAGGTTAATTATCTTGCCATGTTCCAAACGTCAGTTTCTTAACTTTCTTTGTAAGCTTATAATGCTAAATTTAAGTTAGGCTAGCGTAGGTTATATCTATAAAAACACATGCAACCCCAAATATTAAACCTAGCTAGCCAGGCGTTGGCAGTATAACCAGGAAGCGTTGAAATTTGCACGAGTATAGGAGAGTTAACCAGTCTGGTAATTTGGGGTAGGACTATCTCGTGGTCCAAGACTACGTCACCTTCCCTCCCAGGCGTTAATAAAATGAGGTGAATCGTTCATATATAATATCAGGAGATTAAAGGACTAAAGTTACTCGTATTTGTACTCCCTTATTTGTGGTTGCAGGGGTAGAGTCACAGCTCCTGGCACCGCTGGTCACTACAGGGTTCATTTTCACCAGGCTGAGTGAACTTTATTATACTTCTCAGACAAAGCTATGTATGGATCCTGCCTCTCACTATTCTATCCAGGTCTTTCCTATTCCTAAGGCTAAAAAAGTATTTCCTAGCATCACTGACTTTCTATATAAGTTAGAGCTGTGTCCTGGTGGACCTGAGACCCACCTCTGGCCACCCAGCTAATTCATTTATGGAAGTTAAAGTAAATATTTGCTCTCAAAACATCGGGACTTGACATTTGTAAATTACACTAATCAATACACAAGACTAATGCTCTCCCATCTAATTCCACTAAGTACTTACAGGTAAAAAGAGGCAATTTATTAAACCAGTCTTAAATCTTCACATAATTTAATTATATATTAATATTTGTAGTTTGTCCGGAGATTTGTCTACGATGCCTATTTTCAACGTTGCCCTTATAAAACATTACTAAAATATGAAGGCTTAGTAACTTACCTTGTAGCTATAGAAGACTTGATAATAGACTTGCTGTATCTCAGGGAAAGTCTATTCTTCCAAGTGC